>JAUZNK010039188.1:0-34232 GCA_035046665.1 Euphysa ruthae
AATTATGCTCTAGAATTTTGCAAATATCTATATTATATGCATAATTATCTATATTAAATGCATATATTATAAAAGTCAAATCATTTCTTGTTATTTTGGTATAATTTATTTTAAGATTACATCATTCCTTTAGATGTTAACCCTCTAAGTACATAGACATATATTATCGCCTATATATAGACGATTCGTCTTTTTTTACAGAAATCGTGCAGCCTATATATAGGCGACCCGCACCGGAAGGGTTAATAATCAAATAACATTGATACTTTTTTTTGTACTTCCTACAAAATACCAAACTTTGCTTGTGGAGATTTTAATTTAGACCAAAAATTGCCAGTTAATTTGAGAGCTAATAATATTTGAACTTGACTTTTTTCAATTCTCAAATTGCTGTTGTTGTTATGCTCTAGTAGTGGTTAGGGTAATGTAGGTTTCATGGGCTACGAAGTTAAATATAAGGCATGGATGAGTGACTTAAAAAATTGATTTTCTTAAAGAAACTATAGTTGATTTTGCCTAAATTTAAACCTTAATCATATAATAACATTTCTCATAATTAGGCTTAATGCCTGTGAGCTAACAAGTTATTTTTTAGCAAAAAATCAAAGCCTTGTCATTAATATTTACTTTGCTCTTTACCTTTTAAAACTTGCTGTTACTAGCACATGTCATTATTCATTATTTTTCATTAAGGTACGCAAAGGTTATCGCTTAGATCAACCTAAATGCTGTCCAGAAAGTATTTACAAGATAATGTTGAATTGCTGGGAGCAAGTAAGTGCATTTAAAACTTGTGTAATTATGTGCTTATTGATATTTTTTGGATACTATATATTCTTATTTTTTTGCTTTATTGTTAAATGAATGCATATGCGAAGTAAGTTATAAATATTGGCCTTGGAGATTCTAGATTATATTTTCACACTCATTAAGTTTGCTCAGAATTTAAAAATATTTATTTTCATGCATGGTATAATTCTTATTGTTGTCATCTTATCTTCAGGTTCCAGATAAACGAAATCCCTTCAGATCTGTTAACAAACAGTTAGAAGAGCTCACAGAAGACAGTTTTGATACCTAGTAGTAGTGCTTTCTCTGCAACGAACTTAATTTATTTGAATTTGTTATTTTCATATTTAAAATGAGAATGAAAAATATATTTGTTATATATATATTATATATATATATATATTTTATATTTACACGTACAGTTAAAAGATTAAATATACAATATACATTAGATTTATAATTGCTTGATTTCTTAAGTTTTGCTGGTGAGTTAAAAAAGACAACGTATATTTTTTATTTTGACAGAAATGAATTTTGGGTATGAAACGTGCTAAAAAGTATAAAAGGCAAAATTTGTTATTGATTTAAATATGTTTGTGTTTAGGAAAATGCATCAATCTTTTCAACCTGGCCTAGATTGTAAAGATTTGACCTTTTTAAATTATTATGTAACAATTTAGTAAAAAAAGGTGTCTTGAAATTACTTAATAATTCCCTGGATATGTTGAGGATTAAATTAGTCGTTTTAACATCCTCAATTTCATACCTTAACTTTTACCTCTAAAATTCTTCCTTCATGTATTTTATGAATTTACGAGCCAAATTTTGTCATTTTCATTAAAGTTACTAATCCATAGAAGGTATCTAGTGATCCATATCTTAACTATTGGCATAGTCATAGAAGGTATCTAGTGATCTATATCTTAACTATTGGCATAGTCATGATAAGGTATCTAGTGATCCATATCTTAACTATTGGCATAGTCATAGAAGGTATCTAGGGATCCATATCTTAACTATTGGCATAGTCCATAGAAGGTATCTAGTGATCCATATCTTTACTATTGGCATAGTCCATAGAAGGTATCTAGTGATCCATATCTTAACTATTGGCATAGTCATAGAAGGTATCGAGTGATCCATATCTTAACTATTGGCATAGTCATGAGAAAAATACTTGATAAGTGCATTTTCTGCTAAACATAATCCAAGCCTAAAGGATTTTTTGACATGAAGTTTTTTAAAATCATTTTAGCTTAACTTTTCTACAAAAAGTAAAATTAATTATTTTTTTTAGAGGTGTTTATAGTCATAAAAAATAATTTTTGGTTTTGCTCAAAGCAGTTATTGGCCACCACTAAGATTTGTGAATGTTCTTGCGAACTTTTATCACTATAGATAGTTTGAAAATTGAATATATTAGTTTAATATTTAAGAATACCAAGCACTCCAGGAGATTTTTTTTCTTCATTTTAATTTTAAAATATATATTTTATATGAATATTTAATAATACTTGTTTCAGCTGTGATTATTGAAGCAAATTAGTGTAAGCCAAGCGCAAATATTATAGATCTTTTTTATATAACCTGATCCTTGTTCTTAAATTTCGAAAATAATAATGTAGAAAAATGCAAAAAAATATCTTATTTCAAATGCCTTTTTGTTCAACATTTTTAAAGGTTTCTCTAAGCAGATGTTTAAATGGTTGTACATTGTCAAACAGCTAATTTTTGGATAAACAATAACTCAAGTAAATTTTGAACAACTAAACAGTCACTGTTATAAAATGATACATATTTATACCGTATTCCGGAACTTTTTACTTTATCTGAAATATTGTTTATTTATTTCATAACATGTATAAATACATCAAAATAGTTCAATTTATTCCAAATATAAAGTTTTTTTTTCAACGTGTTGGTGATGTTTAAAATTCTATATTAAACTGAGAGTATTTAAGGTTTTTTTTTATATATTTTATTCTAAATTTTTTGTTATTCTTACTTTTATATGCATCATAATTTATGACCTTTTTTTTTGTTTGGAAAAAAAATAGCCTTGTCTCAAAAATTCTACACAACAGAGTTTGCGTTTAAAATTTGTTGAATTTGCCACTGAATTTTATGTGCATTATTCATAATGGTTATTTTATGTGCATTATTCATAATGGTTATTTTATGTGCATTATTCATAATGGTTATTTTTAAAGTTTTGATGAAAACTTGAGACCAAGGTAAATTTTTGAATTTCTGGCAAGTATGATAACGTCTGGTAGCAATACATCTGTTTATAAGCTACTTAAGGACTATTTCAAAATATTAGTACGTTGGTTATTTATTTTCTTTTGCTGTGATATAGTTGTGGTGTAAAGAAATTCAAAATGAATCATTTTTTTTATATCTTTAATAATAATAATAATAATAACAATAATAATAATAGTAATAATAAAAATAATAATAACAATAATAATAATAGTAATAATAAACTCTCTTTAAGAATTTAACAATATTAGTTACCTTAGAAATAGTGCCTAAAAAACACTTTTAAGTTGTGCTGTGTATTTATTTAAATGGATTTTAACCCAGCAATATATAAAGAGTTGTAATTTTAATATCATTTTGTATAGCTAATATTTAAAATAGTCTACTTGTTTTAATTTTGATTTTGTTTGAATTTAACTTGCCTGTTGAAATACCTACCCCCTTTTTAGCTTATAGCTTGCTTTGCAAATTTTAGCTCAAGTTTTTCTTCAAAAACCAAGCAACAATCTTTATTTTAAGTAATTTATTTTGAATTTCATTTTGTTTGACTTTATTCATTTTAAACCATTTGATTTTCAGAAAATTTTTTAGTGGTATCATACTATTAATTATTTGAAATTTGTTAAAATACATAGCTGGGTTATAGTACGATGTGAGGTAATTGTCCATAATTTTATCCTAGTAACAGTACATTTCATAAAAATTATTTTTTTACAGGTTTTAAAGAGTTTGTACAAGGATTTTTCAGAAAATTTTTCAATTGTGACATTATTATTTTTAATTTTTATGGCATACTTATTGTTTTAGTTATTTTTAGGATTGTTTTTGTACATTGGAATAAGAATAATGATGGATTAAAATATCGATGGTTTTATAATTTGCTTTCTTACTTTTATTCTTGAGCAGGGTGTTTGTCAAACACACCACGTCTTAATATTCGATTACAACTACATAAGTCATAATATATAAGGCATTTCAATATACAAGAAAATACACTTGTGAGGAAAGGAGTTATCCTGATAGAAATTTTCAGAAACTACTACTTTTAAAAGTAGTTTCAGGGAAGTCAATATCTAATGGAGTCAATGAATTTTTAAACATAATATAGTTTCATTATTTTAGAATATAGTGTGGTTAAACTTGTGAATGACTCAGCAAAGTTTTCTATAATTTTTGAAATTTTCCTACAATTTCTGAGAACTTTGAAAGAAAATATCTATCACAGTTAAGAGGTTTAAACTAAGTTTGCCATTTTTTAGTAAAAAGTATATTACTTCTTAACATATGCAGTATTTACTAGCAGCAAAATATTTATCATTTTTTTGAGATTGAAAATACCCATAGCTGTTGATCTAGAATACATATAGAGGTGCGTTAAAATCTATTAATAAGTCATTTTTACCAAGGCAAAATCACACTAATATCTAGAGAGAAAATAAATTCAAGCTAAGTAGTTAAATGAATACTTTAGAACTGCCAAAAGGGTTACTTCTGAGTCAAATTGTTAATGGATGGATGAGACGGATACTCTTTGTATTTACTCATACCTTTTTGTTTCTCAGGCTGTTTCTTTTTTCGTTGTAGGCGCTCTTGTTTTTACAATTTTTAATTTAGGCTTTTGAGTTTCTTTTTGAAAGAGACAATTTTAATGAGAGCACTCTCTGCACTGTTTGTTATATTTTGGTTTGATACTGTTTGATATGTATTTTTACTTCATTTCCAAATGAAACATTGAAGCAAAGTCTCGCTACAAAACTGTGTCGTAGCAGCATCTGGTAGATTTTTTAACATATTGAAATGGTTCAAATCATTCTTTAACACTATAAAAATTTTATAATCGTTTTTGATTTATTTTATGACATTTGATTTTGATTATTGTTGATATTGACAATTTTCATACTATGTATCATGACTTAGGGATGAGGCCTTGGGAAAGTGGGATTGGTAGTGCCCTTAAATTTTAGAAGTAAATGGGCTACTTTTTTAGGTTTTTTTTATGACCTAAGACATAAATTGATCTGTAGTTTATTATTTTGGGTATCATAACTTCTCTATAAAGTCTTTTAAATTGTGTGCAAATTAATCTATACATTTTTAACACTTAATAATTTTCTCTTTAGGAAGTAAAACTGATAATGCCTAATAAATCAAAGAAGCCGCTTTGTTTTCAAAGCATAAATGCTTTGAATAGACACGCAGATAAAATAACAGTAAATATTAATAACCTTACCCTTTGTAAAAAGTAAGTTAAATTTTTGAATTTAGCATTATAAATAGTTAATAGCTTATTATTAAGTTGAAATTTTGCTCAAATGTGATTTGCATCATGTCTAGGTCTAACTGTAAGATAAATGACCCAGAAAGACAAAACAATTTTTGTGTTTGCGGTGTTCACGCGGAAAAATTCTATAATGAGCTTAGTTTTTTAAGTTAAAACACGTGTTAATATTCAGTAGTTTTTCATTTTATTTCTAAAGATGAAGACACGCAAGCATATTTTCTAAGTTATAAATTGGTTACAAGCACTGTATGTGGCACTATTTAAAAAAAAAAAAAATCCTTTTGATGCATTTCTGTTACATTTTTTGCTCAAATTTTTTATTGTTTTTTAAAATTTGTTTTTATAAATTTAACAGCTATCAAACCTATCTTTGCATCCTTTTCTTTAACTTCAGATCAAATAAGAACTATTTGATTACTTTTAGGCCTTTACATAGAGAAAAGCTTGTTCTTATAATTTTCAATCCCGGGAGAAATATGAATGAAATACTTATATTGAAAACTTTGTTCTTATAGATATTGTGCTTCTGCAAATGAAGTTTATAGGAAAGCAGAAACTCTCTACGACAGTTCTGATGAGGAAAATGCATATATTTTGTATATGCGCTATTTCTTCATTGTGCAGAAAATAAAGAAATCATATGAGTTTACAAAAAATAAGGTTAAATTTTTAAATATTTTGATAGTTAAGGCTGTAGGATTGTGGTGGGTGATGTTGAATCGGTGGTCTTTAATAAAATTTTGAAATAAAATTCCTTTACATGCTTTTTATGTATTTGAGTTATCTTCATTTTGCCATTTATATATATATATATATATATCATACCTGTCATTTTCTCTGCAACTGAAGTTTTTCTTTTTTGAATCTTTTGTTAATATGAAAATAGAATGCTTTTGATTTTTATGTTTTTTTTTTTATTCTGAAACGTAATTTTTCACTTTTAGAATGTGCTTTTGCCAATCTTAAAAGAATCCAATGCAGTGTTAGCTATCGAGAAAGCTGAGAAATTACAGAGAAGTTTACAGGAAAGGTAACTTTTAGTTTAATCAAACTTTTGTTTTACCTTAGACTTTTGACTGTAGAGCTTTAGAATTTCAGAGATGAAATCTTGGTTCTTAGTAAAATAAGAGGCCATTAAATATAGGCATTTCCACATTACCAGCAGTAACCTTAAAGTTTGTTTCAACAAAAAGGTAAACCTTTAGCATTACTTTGCGATTTATAACTTTTGTAATGGTTTTGTTTTGTCTCATTGTATTAAAACCAATTTCAAGAAAGAAATTACGATCGTTAAAAAATTCAAGATCGTTAAAAAAAAATAAACTCCTGAAATTCGTATTAAATAATGAACTTTGGATTAGTTTTCAACGTAAAATCGGACTAAAAAACTTTTTCAGGCAATTTTGGAAAAAGTAAAGGAGACGGTTTGAATTCAGGGATTCAGGGATTTTTTTGAGTTTTGAGTATTTGAGGTGCGATGATTGTTTTCAAAATCTTAGAAAATTTATTTGGCATTTAAGAAAATACGCCTTTCTTGCCTTGACAATGATTTTAGATGTCACTGATCAAATTAATTACCTCACTCTTAGTTTACCCTTTTTTAATAAATAATCTCAAATGGCAGTTTTTGGCCATTTTTCATCAATCAGTATAATGAAACTTCAAGAAAATTGTTCTAAGTAAAACTGATCTGGATAACTTCAGTCATAATATTAATTTTCAGGGAATATGTCATGTTAAAAACAGCTAAAATGACATATTTAATGTTTTTAGGCCAAACGTTGCTGTAAAACATTATAATATTTGGTTTTCAGCAACAAAAAAAAAGTTTGAATTAACCACACTGTGTAGCGGATCGCCACCATTAAAAAGCCTATGAAATTTTGTTTTGATGTTAGATAATTTGTTTGAGTTTGTGACTTAGAAAAAGGCCTAAAAAGTGTTGTATTGGCCACTATTCAAACATTGATAACATGGAGAAGGAATACACCAAAATGTTTGTCTTTCCCGGCATTCCAGAAGAGAGGCAGGATAGGTATGGTGAACTAGCATGAATATAATCAAAATTGCTGTTATTAGTGTAAAGTATTGGCTACCTAATTATGAAAGTTTTTCAAAGAAAAGTCACCTTATTCCTATTCATTAACCCTTACCAGAGGAATTTGTGCAATTTTCTCAGAATATGTTGAATTTATTGAAATGGGCAAAGACAAAAATCTTAAGGTCTATTTTTTGAATAATCAATTAACTTTCAAAGTAAAAAAATGGACTCAGATCAGATCAGGTCTTCAAGATGACAACTTGATCATCAAAATTGCTGCTTGACATTACGTGTTGGGATGAGGTGAGTTACCTCATCCCAGCGAAAATAAAAATTATTTTAAAGATCTTGGGAGTTCTTATTTAATGTAAGAACACCATGTACTCTGTCTTTTGTAAACTTTCTGGAAAGAAAACTTATTCTAAAATTCTAGTGGATGAAATCCATATCAAACTTGCCATAAAATTCCAAGGTAATTATGTAATTGGATTTTACCGTTAGATTAATATTAGTAATTTTGGTAGCAAAATAAATGTGTAAGCCAGAATTTTTACGTAATCTTAATTTTGTAAATTTGATAAGAGCGCTGAATTTCTTTTGCAAGAATCCAGGAAAATAATTAAACATAATTTATTGTGGATATTCTTCTGATGACTGATGTTCTACATACTGATCAATTGATTGGACATGCTTGGCAGTGATAATGGTTATTCACGCTAGCATCCGGTAACCAGCTTTCACTTCACATTGTTATTTCTTTTGTATGATCCAATCACATAGATATATGATCATATATGATCCAATACATAGAAAATACAACATCTAAAGTTTGTAAGCCTGGAAGATGGCAAAACTTTCATATGAAAGTCAAGTAAATTTTAGTGAAGATCTATGAGTTAAAAAAGAATTACATAGTTAAATGTACAAAATTGAATTATGCCATCCTATTTCTCCTAAACTTTTAGAGCAAAAGGTTTCGCTGATAATGAATGTTTTCAACAAGAATGCAGTTGTTTCTTTGATTCTGCATAATCTTGACCATACTGCCATGTTTGTCAGAGCTGTTACAATAACCTTTAGACTCCTAAGGACAAAGATTGTCATTAACGGATGATTACCATTGTTGATTTTAGACTATGCCCTGTTTGGTAGCCTATTTTAGCTAACAGGTGCGTTTTTGATTTTAATAATTTTGTTCTGTATGTTTATAGTTTTGATATTATTTTATTATATATTAAATATTTTAATATTATAGCAACTATTTAGATTTTATATATTTTATGAAGCTGGTATGGGACATTTTAATATTTTTGAAATAAACTTTTTGATGCTTAGAATTGTTGAGAAACAGTGTTAATCATACAAGTTATTAAAAAAGATTTGTTACTAATGATTACATATCATGATTACATCTTTGGTATAAGGTTTGTTTAGTTTGTTTTCTAGGCATCGATCTAATGTATTTTTTTATTTGTTGGTATTATTAAAAACAAGTTTTTAGTATAAAGCAAGTAAATTTCATGATGAATATTTTTTAAAAACTTGTTTATTTTTTATTTGTTTCCAAAGTGATTTCTCTAAATTATGATTAAAAACTGCTGCTCCTCTATGAAATACTACCAAGTGCGCATTCAGTCATTAGTCATTAGCCTTTTATGTTAATCTTTCACAGCCCTTTGAATTTGAAGAATCTGCTGCGGCATCTTTTTGCAGCTGTAGATTGTCGATGTGGCGATATTTATCAGTCACGACAACATTTTCTTTCAATTTTCAAATTTAAGTGTAATGTCCCCCTTATTTTCCTCCTTGTAAAAAATCAGTGATAGTTATTTATACTATATATATTGTGATGAGAAAACTATTTATTTAGTCTTGTTATTGTCACAGAAAATGAATCAGCAGTCACAAACACTTTAAAAAGGTAATGTGGTACTCTAATCATATCGTTTGTTTTGTCAGTCGTCGTAAATTGTAAATAAAGATGGTATCTCAAGTTAATAAAAACCGTAACAGGAATAGAGCTAATTTTATTTTAAGCAATGTTGACACTACTGAGAATAATCAAACTAGAAGACAAAAAAAAATGTATGTAATATTCGTTCTTTTAAATATTTTATTTTAAAACAACAAAGGAAGTATATACAAAGAACAAAAAAAATTTAAAAATAGGCACTTTGAGCTAAATAACAACAAAACAAAGGCAATTATGCAACTGCTACCCCTATTCCTCATCAGAGGAAGATTCTCCTGTGCTAGAATCATCAGATATATTTGATATATTTGAAAGTTGAATATCTTCAAAACCTAACGGAACACCTCTTTCATCCTCATCCTAAGAGGAACAGAGGAAAGCAGCTCTAATGCATGAGCAGCATTATTATTATCTCTCGATGCCTTTTTCTCTTACTAAGGTATTAATGGCCTTTTAAGTGTCGTTTTTTTTTGCACGTAACTTTCTATCGGGATACTGGTTTAAGAATTTTTCAACAGCATTTCCATAGAGGTCCTTTGAAAAACTCCGGTCATAACTAAATCTTTTCAAAAGTTCCAGTGTATCATTTTTGAGAGATGACCTCTCCTTAAAAAATATTCTCTATAGGAATGAGAAAATTCGCTCTGTTTCAGCATTTGTAAGTAGGGCAACTAAACATTCCAATAGTTTGAATAAAATTTAATATATCAAGTTAGCAGCTAACTTTAAAAACTAGTAGCCAGCAGATTTCAGGGAGGAGGTGAATTTAGAATAAAATTGATTTTTAAACCGGTTCATCAATTATAGGGCTTAGACGGAGTTTTAACGATTCTTGTAAGTTTTAGAATTAGTAGTTAACTATCAAGACAATTTGTGAAACTTTCTTCAAAACTAAATTTACACTAACTTCCATTCACTAAATAATTATAATAGATTATCATTTTGTTGTTCGGATGAATTTGAACTTCATTTCGCGTTTTGCGTTCAGAAAAAGATCCTCGTCCTCATTTTCCATATGGTCAAGTGTTTCAGTAGCATGTGGAAAAATATCCTTACAGTTTAAAGCTTCAGCACCATTGCGGGTTAACAACTGCTATATTTTTTGAAAACGCTTAAACATTTGAATACAAACTGAAATAAGTTTAGGTAAAAGCAGAGAAGATTATTTCAAAATCTTACTAACAGACTCTATTATATTAAGCACATCTAATTTAATGCAATCAAAAATAATGCACTCGGTATGATAAATATCATTTTTAATGCCCTCCAACCTTTGTTTAACTTTTTTTATTTGAGCGTCGTGTGGGTTAAAAATTTGATTGTTGCAATATCCAATGAAAATTGGCAGATTATGCAGATGTGAGGATATTGCTGCCGATTGGTGTTCAACCCACCTAGTACCGGTGGGTGTTTATAGTGTAAATAACTTATTCCTTCAAATAACACTTGATGTTTAAATAACCTCCATCACAGGTTTGCTTTTTTAAATAAATAGAGAATATTAACATTTTATGGCAGATTTCATTAATGGCTGTCGTTTCGAAGGGATCTCTGATGGCCAATTCTATCTTATGGGCGGGACACAAAGAAAACATATAATGGTTGCCAATTTCTTCTTTAACTACTCTGTTAAGTTTCACATTAATGGGCGCACCATCAGTACACATACCAGCCTAAGAATATAAACAGTTTTATCAACAACAGGTAGTTCTAGCGAAAAAAAATTACTGAGGATTTCACTAAAACCTTTACCTTAAAACTACTGTATAAAAATGCTGTTCATAAAATATAAATGTCTTATTATTGTTATGGTAAATATGAAGTTTATGTTGGCAAACTCATAATACAAATTTTCAAAATTTGGTAAATACATAAGATATTAGTAAAACCAGTAACAGAAAAAAGACATTAGCAAAACCAATAATAGAACATTAGCGAAATAGTATTTCACTCTAGTTCTCCTGTCATTGTGTTAAACGAATGTGCAGAGTCTTTAAAAAGATTAAATACCTCCTTCTAAATTATATTTTAAACTGTGTTACCTCTCTTGAACACCTGTCTAAGATTTAACTTCTTCATAGAACTTTGAAGGGCGTCTTTTAAACAATTGGAACTATATTCCTCAGGTTCCTGAATTTTACCATCCTGATGATCCAGTTTTAATTTTAAAAATCTCCTTCTCATCCATCGTTTTTGCACAATACAACATCTTTCCTTCATTTAGGAGTGTTGTAATTTGTTCTTTGACTATATTTATTGACAAGTAAGCAAGTATTTCCCGACAAGCAGTGTCGCTGAGAAAACCATTACCAATTTTTACATGGTCAAATTTCCTCTCAAATTTAGCAAACTTGGAATATAAAGCAAACAATTGTCCATTGTGGGCTATGAAGTGGGCTAGTTTAAATTTCTTAACAAGTTGGTTACCTAACACAGTATTATACTGTGAACACATTCTACATTTTATGACCTTTCTTCTCCACTAAAGATGCATTTGTTTGCAGAATAACTGTTTTGCGATGCTTAGAAAAGTTATATTTTTAAATATTATCCATGCCATAAACAAATTTTTCTATCAGGCCTTTTATAAAAATTTTACTCAAAAAAGGTAAATTTTTCTGTCTGTTACCATAGTGTTCACGACAACGTTTGCATGATATTTTTATAACTAAATCGTTGTTCACATACCCAAGCTGCTCAAACTTCCACTTCAAAACTTTTTAAACTCTCATAATTCTTAAAACAGTTTGTTTAAACGTTGTGGTGCTTTGCTTTTTGGATAAAATTAAAACATGCGTTTTATTTATACACTGTTGATGATATTATGTTGAAATTCTGTTGCTGCATGCTTTCATGAGAAAACACATTTATTTTTATATTTTTCCGGATTTGTATGTTTGTTAAGTTAATATTCGAGAAACTGAACAAAATATGTTTTTTTTTTTATATTAATAAATTTTATTTACAGCATATAAATACGAAGAGATTATTTCACATAAATACATATAAATATAAATTTCTTTAAATAGCATTTAATATGATAGTTTAACAATAGTTTAATAAAAAAACCTGTGGACGAGAGCAAATATGTTTATATACTTACAGTCCAGGTGTTTACACCCTTCATAAAAAGATCAACTGAAATAATAATAAAAAAAATTAAGGCGCGGAAATTTAAGTTGATATTTATTATCAGATAAATATATAGTCAGTTTATATCTCATAGTTTTATCTTTTTTTAAATTAAGTTGTTTTTATTTTTAAAAATCTCACATTTGCTATCATGCTTTTAGAGAATCAAATTTTTAAAAACCACTTTATCGAGTAAAATTTTTTTATTTTCAAAATGTTTGTTATTTTAAACAAAATTTATATATGATTTTCAAATAGAAAGAATGGTTGTTCGATATTTTATAAGAATAACAAAGTGATTATAATGAAGTTTTTGTGGTTTTAGCAGGAATGGTAGTTCATGAATAATTAACGATTAGGTTAAATTGCGATAGAAAAAACTTAGTAGTTGCTAAGAAACGAAGTAAATCATAGAAAAATTAAATTCTTTATTCATTTTGCAGTAACGACATTGATTGCGCATAATACGGTAAACCGCGCAATGAGAACTACAATATGAATAGTAGATTTAACTTCTTCTAGCTATTTAACAAATGTTAACAAACATTATTTTACAAGCAAAAAATACGTATATATTTATTGTCAAGTCAGCAGTTTATAAAAAATATATAAAAGTAAAACATAAATATATAAAATAGTTATTTTTTGTTCAGATTTTCATTTCCAGATTCTTCTGTTGTTTGGCTTTTTAGCTTTGTTTTATGTATTACGTTTGGAATAATTCTTTGAACTCTTTAGTCTCTGTTAAATCATTATTTGTGGTTATCAAAAAGTTTAATTGTTGATACTTCCACAGGTTTAACTACAAATTTAGACAAAAGAGCAAATTTAAAAAAACTTATTTATTTTATACTTATTTAATTAATTTTATGAAATCAATAAACATTTTTTTGATTATATTAGAAATTTTTAATGACTTGTTTATAGTAAAGAATTATTTTTGCTTTTTAGAATTAAATAAGTACAATCATTTTTTTTATTGTTTTGGTTTTTAAATATGTACACGCATTTTTATATGCACAATATTAAAATGGTTGATTATTTATAATATCACTCATGTAAAACGTGTTGAAATTCTGATTTTTCTTTAATTTTTGTACTTTGAGATCGCAATAAAAGTAAAAAAAGTATCACGATTAGCGATCCCTTAATTTGCGCCTGAATCAGTTAAACACACACAATTTTGTGTTAAAAATATTTATATATAAAAAAAAAAACAAACAAAAAAATTAAGTTCTCGATTCGAGCGCCTCGCCAATTCAGAAATTTTTTTATAAAACTCTTTTATTTTTTTCCCAGAGAGACCTGAATTAACTGTGGAAATTTATTAACATTAGCGTCTATAAGAAGATCCAAGCAATATATACAACCAGGCTAGTTGTATTTATGAAAATATACCAACGTAGGAGTGTGTGAACAGACATTTTTTATTTCTTTGATTTTTTGCTGTATTTTTTCTTTATAGCAGATACATATATTATTTTTATTATTATTATTTAGATTATTTTATTTTTCATGAATTTCCACAGGCTTTTGGTTTAGAAGATATGATTTTTGTCAGTGAATGTATTTTTTAGAGAATTAATTTATATTTTCCAAGTTCGTTAAAATGTTTTTAGAAACACATGATAACTTATGCATCAAAATTTTTTGTTGTTGTAGATATTACTTATTTTTACCTTTCTTAAAAAGTTCTGGTTTATTTTTGAACTATAATTATTCCCACACTGTATTGATCTAACAAAAAAAAAAAAAAGTTGTGAAATTGTTAAAATTATGGCTCATCAGGGCTGATACAGTAAAATTTAGCAAAACCTAAAGTTAAACTTAAGATCACCAGATGCAGCACCCAACCTAAATGATCCAAATTGAAAACTGATTATATTTATGGATAGCAAAAGGTTACATTTTTTACATCTTTCGACAAATAAAGTTAAGGACACTTATAAAAATATGGATAAGGTGAGAGGTATGCGCTTAGCTGTCAGGATTGTGAATTGGTCAAACCACTTTTATTTTTCAAAATGCCTCACCTGCTAGTTGTATGCTTAGAATTGACTGAAGAAATGACTGAGGCAGAGTAACCAACTTCATGAAAAAAATTGGAAAAATAAAATTGGAGCATCCACAGAAAAGTAGAAAAAAACTTATTTTTGAGCCTGATTTGGCTCAATTTTTGGCTAACTAGAATTTTTCAGAAAAACCGACTTATAACTTTCTTGCCATTGTTGGTAAGTAACAATGCATGGAATCAGAAAAATAGTTAAAAGATTTTGTGAGAAATTTAAACTGTTTATGTTGTAAAAAAAGAATATATGTGCTATAAATGAAGAAGTGGATGAATCAAAGAAGTATTTTAATATTTAAAAGGAAGATAAAGCATCTCATGCTTGCTTTTGCTTGAAATTTCATGAAGATGGACATTGTTTTTGAAAAATTAGTTTTGAAAATAGGTTCCTAATATTTCTAATAAAGTGATGTGGTGGAATGCATCAAAGAGTAAAATGGAGACAACTATATTAATAATGTTGGATTTTCATTATAATAATTTACTCATGATTATGTATAAAGTTTAAAATTTTTTTTTCTTGTTGTTATCAAAGAATGCCATTTTAGCTGTTTTTGACATTTTGCACTCTGCTGAAAATTTTCCAAACCAGTTGTGAGGTATGTTTTAAATTTTTTTTATTTTTAGTTTGAAACCAAATATCTATTTGATAGAAAACTGTCATTTTTTTTGTTTGTTATATGACTTTATGCCCTGAAAAATAATTATTACAGTTTTTGAAATCAATCTCGCGTAGAGTATATTTTCATTCATTTAAATTATATGTGAGTAGGGGTAATTAATGAAATTTACAATTTTTTGGAAAATGCAAAAGCTGTAGTTTTGGTTATTTGGTCATTTTTAAAATTAGTCACAAGTAGAGTGTACTTTATTACCTTTGTTTTTTTTTTTTTTGCCAAAATGCAAATATCAGTACGTTTTACTGCAGGGTTTTCCAAAACATGTCAAAAACTCTTATTTTAACTGTTTCTGTTTTTATTTGACAAGCCTCCTGAAAATTAAAGAAATTGCTAGAATTTTCCAAACAAGTCATGGCTAGAAAATATTTTCACCAAATCTCAATATTTTAAGCTAAAGGCAAAATATGACATCCAAAACAGCCATTTCTGCTGTTTTTGACTTGACTAGGCCCCTTAAAAATCTTAAAAACTATTATGAATAAAGTTCTTCAAATCAGTCTTATTTTTTTTTCAAATATTATGTTTTAGTAGTCATATAACAAAAGTTTTGAGATTTCATAAAACCGTTTGGTGGAAAAACGTCAAAAACTGTTTTTTTAGTTCTTTTGTCAAAAAAGTATGAATTAAGAATAAGTAGCTAAATTGACTCATTGACATCAAAAAATTTTGTTAAGCAGAAAAATGGGTTAATTCTCCCAAATACTAAATAAGGTTTTCTAGATTTATGAAGCACTCCACTTCAAATACTCAAGAAATGACCTGTATCTTAATTTTCAGACCTTTGTTATGTAGACTAACTGATAGTTGATGGTTGATGTAGTTTACTAATCCTCGATCTGATAAATGATATTTATTTGTTAGTAGAATTTATTAGGTTTTTACATTATTTTATAATTATTGGTTAGAGCTTTTCTTTCTAGATCTTGTTAAACACTGAAAGGTTTTTTCAAATTAGTTTCTGAGGGTGGGTGCTTATTCTATAGAGTCTTGGAAGTTAGGGCTTAATTGAGCATTTATAATAAAAGACATCTTGAAGTCTATTTGCATCTTATCTTTTGTCAGATTGATTTTTTTTTCAGCTATTTATTTTATATCGTTTACTAGGTATGATAAACTTGCTGAGAGTGAAGAACTGATAAAGAAAGCACAGATTAAAAAGTATGAATATTTTTTTTTAATTTTTTGCAAATCTGCTTTCTGTCTCTTATGAGTTCATTCTCGAAGATCGTTTGTTATCTTTTAAAATTTTGCTTAAAGTAAGACCACCTTGAAAAATATCTTTTCAACTGTGTGGTCACAGTTGAAAATTCTTGTCTGCCAAAAATTCTTGTCTGGCAGTCTGGGATGATTTTGTGGTCAAATTCATTAAAGACTTTTTTAAAAAAAGTATGGTTCTTTGAAATTTTTTATATTGATAGTAAATATTCTAAGAAGTTCCCAAACATTCAAAAATCAAAATTTTTTTAATTATTAAAATGTTACGCTTCGATTATGGAAAGCTTTTTTTTAATAAACTGGGTATCTGGGCCATCGTTAAGATATTTTTGTTTCTATTGGGAAATAATATTTCTAGAGATAACATGTGGGCATGTTAGCTGTCTTTCTTGTTTGAATTTTTTTTGAGCAGGGTATGCATCCCCAAACCTGCATAAATTTTTTTTTTCAGCTCTCTAAATATATAATATTTTTTGTTAATCTGGTAATTTCTGAAAAAATTGAAGTTATCAAATATAAATTATTTCAATATTCTATCACTTGATATTTAGAAGTTTGATTTTATTGTTTAGATATAAAAATAGACCAATTGTAGGACTTTGCTAGAGTTTTGCAAGTTGGCTCTTGTAAAAGTACGAGTGTTTAATTTTGCAATTAGGTTATAGGGTAAAAAGTTTTAGTCTATGAGACGTAAATCAGTGCCTTGCTTTTTAATCAGCACAGTTACATCTTGGATGTTGTCTTGTTAGTTGATTATTATATATATATTATTATTGATATATTATATATCATGTATTATTATCAATGTATTAGCCCTGTCAGGTGTATCATAATATAAATATTGTGCAGAGTTATGCTTAGTAATAGTAATTTATATTTAATTTCTTTGGTTTAATTTTTGACATTTTCACAAACTTATTTTTTCGTTTCTTTCGTTCTCTTTCCAGGATAGTCTGTATGCGAATTGAGAATTTTTTTGTCAGCTCCTTACTTAAATAATACCCTCTAAAAAGCAAAAAATATCTAACAATTAATTGTCTGGTTAAAATTATGTAAGAAGCAGTTTCAAATAAAATGTTGAAAATGAAATGTTATTTCCTGTCATGAAAATACGTGCAAAAGTTGGAGTATTACATTGTTGACTCTTGAATATGACATTACTTCATGTTATAACTTTTAAAATTTGTTTTAGAAATGCTTCAACTAGTTCAAAGACTGTAAGTGTATTTTTATTTACGGGATCTGTAAACATTTATTAAAAAGTACCTAAAAGTACAAAAAATCACAAATGTTATTGAAAGTTTGGTGGTATTTTTAATAAAATTTATGAATTTAATAAATTATCTATGTGATTTTCATTTTTGACTTGTTAACTCTGTGCTTTGTTTGGAATGGTAAATTTTTAATTAAAAAGTCAAAATAATATTGTTTATACGCTATCTTCCTTTTAAAAAAAATTTCGGCGTTTGGAAATGTCTTTTTCAGAAAAGCTTATAATGATTTTCGTAGTTGATAAGAGTTTTCAATCTGTTGCTTTAATGTCGTTTTTTGAAAAACGATATATTTTGAAATTTTGGTAGGAAGTTAACTTGTATTTGAAGCTAGCTAATTTAATAAATCAGAATCAGTTTAGTTTAAGATTATTTACTATTTTCTAAATATAAGTTCTTATTTTCAGGATTCTGGTGATCTCATTCTACCTGATGTTCCAACTGACTTTAAAAAAAATACTGTTGGAAACGGTACAAACAACAAAGGCCAAAGAAAAAATGATATTGTTTCAAAAGACATAAATATAGATGATGTGCCAATAAAAAGTTTAAAACCTTCCTCGAAATATCCAGTTTGTCAATTTATTGTTCCAATGGAATTGTATGGTATATTGAAAGAAAACAAAGAAACAATTGATTCTGTACTAATTATAGATGTCCGTTCAACAAATGATTATATAGATGCAAGAATTTCACATGATTGTGTAATTAATATTCCCGATACTTTAGTTGAGCCTGGTGCTAATATAAATAGTATTGAAAGGATGCTTAGTAATGCTACTTGGGATGTTTGGAAAACACGCTTTCAAAAGAAATATGTTGTTATTATGGATTATGATTTCAATGAGGATATGAACCCTTTAACTTCACCAGTTTTAATATTAGCAGATATTATATCAAAATCTAAAGAAGATTTTATACTTTGTATTGTTTTGGGTGGTTTCAGACAATGGCATATGTATTATCCATCTTTAACTACGAATCCGTCATATTTTGACAAGTCGGTAAGTATTAATATAATTTTATTGTGTTTTTCTATTCAAAATATTTTAAGTAAAATTAGCATCCTGCCAAAAAACGGATATTTTTTAAGCACTTATCCAGTTTACTAGTCCAAAGTTTATTACCCTGAGCTAAAATATATTTTTTTGGGGTGGGGGGATTACGGGTTTTTATACTCGGAATATGGAAACGTTTTTAAGCCAACCTTCTTCACGTAAATAAACATTTAGCAAATACTAACATAGGCTAGGATGGTTTTATAATCGCATGTGGAAGAGCCATAGGCTCTCGTGGCGCTTCCTCACATAGATAATTGATAATTGGTAATTGTAAACATACACCACCACCCTCCCTGCCGCCCCAGCAGTCCACAGCTCCGAAACACTGGTTGTTTTCATTTAGAGGTGCGTCTGGCCAGGTTATACCAAACAATGAAGGCAGATAATAAATGCCTGTGGTTGAAAGTCAATACCTTGCAACTATGCCACAAAAAATGCATCGGAATATATTGTGGCAGGCATCGCCAACAGCTATGTCTCGGTAGAACGCCATCAGTTTCGTGTAGGCTATGTGGTGTAGGGACTAAGTCCGAAACTCTGCTTTGTAGGCCATATGGGTCTCATCGAGTTGCTCAAAAATTTATAGATACAGAGAAGCCTGCACTTAGAGACTTTACTAGTGTGCTGTGTGAATTGGTCAAAATTACTGTTTACAGACTTGTCTGACTAGGGTGTATCGGGATATATATATCCTTCATGAATGATTATACCTTCCGGGATTGAAGACATTGATCAACCACTTGCTGGGTCTGGAGCCTTCAAGTATGGATACATCGAGCAACTACCTGCTGAGTCTGACCTATTCATGGATGAATATAACTTCACAGATGAAGACATCGACCAACTACTTGCTAAGACTAACGGACGAATACATCGAGCGAGCTGAGTCTGAGGCCCTCAAGGGTGTGGTTAAAAACATCCCTGCTGAGTCTATTCCAGAAGCTGTTAAAGAAAGGCTGTATAAGACTCTCTGGTCTTCTGCATTTGAGTCGCTTGTGAAGGGTGAAAAAACAGCTCTAACAAACACTGTTAATCACAGCCTCAAGGCTGTTAAAGAAAGGCTATCGAAGCCTGTCTGGAATACTGCGTTTAAGCCACATGTTAAGGAGAAAAATCCAACTCTCACAGACATCGTTAAACACAGCCTCAGGGCTGTTAAAGAAAGATTGTTGAAGCCCTTCTGGATAGAAATCATTGCCCGTGAGGTCGTTTATAGCATTGGCACCAAACCAACGATCAAATTTCCACTCAGAGACTTGGCTGTCTGGTCAGTGACGATTCTAGCGTTATTATCAATCACAACAATGAAGCTGCTTGCCTCTGCAAAGTTCTAGGAGGAACAGATCGACTCTTGAACTTCGAGAAAGTCAACGACACTCACTACATCAAGTATAAGGACAGCAAAATAAGGGCTCAGTGTTTTCAAATACAGGCATTCATTCTTGCATATACCAATGTTGCTCTCCAAAGGAGGCTGAGATTTTTCCCCCAAGAAGACGTTCTACAGGTATGCACGGAGCCTAGGCACCTAGCCTATCGACCTGATAGCCTTGTTGAGGATATAGTTTTTGAATGCTGTATGATCATAACCAAGAGTCTCAAGATCATACTTGATTACCTGTCCCGTCGAGCTATTCAAGTAATATGGTGTGGGGACCAAATTCCTCTTCTGTTAGTCGAGTGAGGGCTCCCACTCAAGTGGAAGTGTGCAGGTTGGGGTACTATGTATCGTGTCCAAGGATAAACAATCTGGCCTCCGGGCCAATTGATTGTGGTAGACCATAGCCTCAGTGGTTGGATAAGCAATGCTGTCTACACAGCAGTCTCGCTTGTGAGGTAGATGGGTCAAATTGTGAGGTTCTTGCCTCCATTTGACGGCCTGCATCCTTTTATCCCTTTGGATCTCCAAGCGACCCCAAACATCGTGCTGATCAAGGCAAGTTTGAAGCATTATGTGATCAAAGACAAACAGAAGGGTCGTAAAAAATGTGTGAAAGCCAAAGATAAACTCACTCTCGACCACGTCATGGCCATGATAGAAGCTGCAAACAAAAAAGTGTGTAATTGCAACACCAAACTTTTACTACAGGGCTACACCAAATGACCAACGTCCTATGGGTCTTCTTCATTGGTAGACTAATTAGACTAATTAGACCATCATACTGATAGGCAATAACATCTCACGTAGGCAGGCTTTCTCATCTATCAATGGGATCTTGACTATTTTGATCACTTCTGCCGGAGCGACATCAGTCATTTGCGTTGATGCATTTTTCATATCTTCTACTAAAGTGGGTAGAAGTGCTATCCATTCAGGGTTGTTACTGTTTAGTTCTTGTTGTGTTGCACCCTGAACAGTCGCTCTGCTAGATGACAATTAAAGGACTCGAAAGTCTGTGATCTGTGATGGCCTGGTTGTGCTCGACGGACTCAAACCCCATGCTTAGACATAAGCTTAGTCACTACCCCCTTGAGTTCATGCCCATCGTTGACCTTCAATGTTCTTGGCCATACAGGCGGTCTGTTCGTGTACGTACTAGTAAATGCCATGGCTGTCTTGTGCGCTGATTTCAAAGTCAATGGTATGGCAGCTTTCTAGTGAGAGGCTTCGTCTAACAGTGTCAAAGCATACTTGTATGTCTTATGACCGAGTTTGTCATGTGGGAGAAAGAGAACGTCGGCTTGGTGAAGTTCGTTGGGTAGATTCTCTGTAAAATGGCCATAAACCTCCTTAGGGGGCCGTGTCTGCATACAACTCCTGACCTCTTGGTTAGATAACCACCTCCAGACCCTCTATTTTGAGGCAGCGCCTTTTGGTACTGGAAATTGACAATGACTGTCTAGGATTTAGGCTCCAATGTGTGTGCACCTTGTGATCCATCGGCCGTCAAATCAAACGTGTAAATTGTGGTGCATCCTACATAACTTGCAAGGTCGATAAGATTAAGTCAGCCACTCAGGTCTTACTGGTGACATCCAATGTGGAATAATATTCTTGTGCGACAGAGAAGCCCTTCACGTTTGTTCCGTTAAAGACTGGCTTGTAGTAGGTGATTTCAAGCACCTCTCCAGCCAGTAGTTAGTTGTAGCTGAGTCAGTCCGTAGTTTGCAAAGTTGTAGGGGTTCTGTGTTATGTCCCCTTTGAACGCCGACGTACACACAACAGTACAGTTACTTGGCTAGCCAGAGGCATGCTTCATATATCTCAGTGTAACTGAGTCTTGCACATCTCTTTCTCTTTTTGCTGGTAAAAGTGAGTCCTGTCCGTAGGAAACAGGGCCTTCTTTTTGGCCATATGCTCTATAGTGAAATTTGTGTTAGTTCTACTTGCTTGATAAACCAGCGAGTGATTCTAATAGTGGCTCCAGCCACCCCTTTAGTGGCAATCAACGTAACTCGAGTTAGAGATAATGGAAGGGCCATATCGTTCAGCAGCAACCGTTTTTGTCATATCGTTTCCAGGAACAGGCAGAAAGTGACAGTTACTGTTGGTACAGCATTAACAGCTGCCTCTGCTACCACGATAGTGTGTTGAGCAATAAAAGCCATATTGGCTTCAAATTTAGTCTCAAAATGTGCCGGGGTGTCTTCACATCATCCTTCGGCTGACCAGCACCATTATCACTCCAGTGATTTTTTTTTGACAATAATGTGAGTAGCGTCACTAAGTAGGGATATCGCTGCTCGTCTAGGTTGGACATGGCTTGCCCAGATTTTTTGGTTAAAGTGACCTTCCTAAACAGACCTTGCGCAAACTGATTGGTCAGTGCTAATTTATCACCAGCTACGATACTCTCTGCAGTGCACATGACCTTAAATTTTACCTCGACATTGGAGAGATCAATAAAGTCACTCTCAGCTACTTTTTCAAAACAAAGTTTGTTTGTGCGATCTAGGTAACCTTTAGCTTCTACGAGTTCATGGTAATTTCTGATTATAAAAGTCTGTGTTGCGAACACCACCCACAAACCTGTGAGCTCAGGTAGATGCATGTTAAGATTGCTCTTTTCATTTCAGTGTTATATATCATGTAAAAAAGTGCTCATATCTAATAGCGGTGTATGCTGACTCACAGAATTGGGCACACAGCGGTAAGCAATGCTTATCCAAGATTTATGAGCTTTTCCTTGGTGGCTAATGTTTGAGCCGCAACCTTCAATTTCTCTTTTTATGGCCCCTTTATTGTAAAAGCCACTGAGACAGCTTAATGAGTCATTGGCAGAGCAGCTTGGCAATGCTTTTCTTTACATTGACTGCCATACGCTTGACTCACGCCAAGGATTTCCAAAAAAGGCTGTGCTTCCTTACACATTTGGAATGGTTTGCAGGAGCGAGACTTGGAAACTGCCTCCGTTTATATGGTGAAATATTGCTTTGTCCTGCTTTTTATTGAGATCGTCTATATTTGGTCAAGTTGGGTACGCTTGTGTGTGTGATTTGGCAATCTTGTTCACTGCTGCTTCCAACAAACCTGGGAGATCATTGACTGTGAGAACACATGACTTTTTCAATGTATCGGTACTCATTTGAACCGACTATGTTTACGTACATATAACTCCACATAAAGATAGCTTTCCAATGGTATTCCGGGTACTAAATACTTGCCTACCAACGCATCCAGTGGTAAAACGTTCATTCAGGACCTCTTACTCAACCCACAGTCATAATATGAACGCTATACCTTTTTGCTTACTATCCAGTCCAACCAGCTTATTACAAGATCATAACCGGTGGCTAATGTTTCAGCCGCAGCCTTCAATTTCTCTTTTTATGGCCCCTTTATAGTAAAAGCCACTGAGACAGCTTAATGAGTCATTGGCAGAGCAGCCTGGCAACGATTTTCCTTACATTGACTGCCATACGCTTGACTCACGCCAAGGATTTCCAAAAAAGGCTGTGCCTCCTTACACATTTGGAATAGTTTGCAGGAGCGAGACTTGGAAACTGCCTCCGTTTATATGGCGAAATATTGCTTTGTCCTGCTTTTTATTGAGATCGTCTATATTTGGTCAAATTGGTTACGCTTGTGTGTGTGATTTAGCAATCTTGTTCACTGCTGCTTCTAACAAACTTGGGAGATCATTGACTGTGAGAACACGTGACTTTTTCAATGTATCGGTACTCATTTGAACCAACTATGTTTACGTACATATAACTCCACATAAAGATGGCGTTCAAATGGTATTCCGGGTACTAGATACTTGCCTACCAATGCATCAAGTGGTAAAACGTTCATTCAGGACCTCTTACTCAACCCACAGTCATAATATGAGCCGCTATATCTTTTTGCTTACCAATAGTTCAACCAGCTTTTTACAAGATCATAACCGTTTTAAAGCTTGAGGCCTTTCGGTTACGACTTACACTGCTATTCCCGAAGCAATGAGAATGTTCTTTTTTGACCCAAAAAAGAACATTCTCATTGTGGATGATCTGATAGAAGACACAGAGAGGTCAAAGTATTTTGACCACCTGATCAGGGCTGGGAGCAACCACGACAACTCTACACTCATCCTCTCATCTCATTGGTGTTGTGGAAGTGGAGATGCACTGTGCCAGCATTTAAAAATGGATTATTCAATTGCAGACCTAGTCAGCAAGGGGCTTGAAGATGGTGTCATAAGTAGAAATAACATGTTTTTAATTGCACTACCAAAAATAAAATTAGAAACTACTAAACAATCTTTTTACTTCATGGAAGCTATTATTTTCAATGAATTCCCTTTGATATAAAAAGAACCTCTGAGCCTTTCACTCAAAAATTTGCTCTCTGAGATTATTTTAGGGTAAGCAATTTACTCTGCCCCTGAGAAGATTTTCCATTGATTAACCCTTGTTTTCAAGTGTTTGTACATACCTTATGGGAATTATTTGCGGAACAAAAAAATACCTAATAATTAAGGCTTTAGAATAATTAGATCTAAATTTTAAAATTTTCTTGTATTTCTATGTTTGATTCTGTAACATTTTAACGACATTTGTTTCCAAGTATACATATAGATTACCATAAAGTAGTCACAACATGGAAGTGAATTGATTAAACGTAGTATTTTCTGAAAAAGGTGAAATCAAGTAACTTTCATAACTTTTGTTTAATTTTTAGCAAAAATATATTTATTACTCCAAAATAGAATTAATAAACTGTCTAGCCCAATAGTATTTTCGAATAATTTCAACTTAGCAATGATTTGTTTGTCAAGGATTTATGTCCTAGGACATATTTCTGGAACATTTTAAATGAAAAATCTATTTGAGATAACATTTAAAAAAATTTTGGTTGAAAACCTGATTTGGATGATTTAGACGTTACTCCATAATCAAGATAATTAATATAACCTATTTGAAAAAGAGACATTCATAGAAAGCATAATTCAATAAAAACAAACCTTATATCACTAGAATAATAATCTTAAGAAGGAGTTTGATTTCTGGAAGCTGAGGGATATCTTTAAAAGTATGAAATCTGTTACACGAAGTAAAATACTTACGTTTTTGTTATGTACACAATTGAAATTATAATTGATGTTTGTTATTTTCGTTTTCAAATTTTATATACAAATGCTGCTAAATACCTTGTTGTAAAATATTTATTTTGGATTTAAATCTCTTTTAATAGCAATTTTTGTTCTTTTTCTTTTCTTATTTCAGAATGACAATCAGTCTAAAGTTTTGGATCCCACAGTTTTATTGAAAAATCTTACTTATCCTAAACTTCCATCTCAACACGAGGAAAAGTAAGTATAAATAATTAAATTTTAAATTAGGTAGGTGGGCAGTGTATACATTTTTTTAATATTTAAGTATATTTGATTTTCGTGTTGGAAAATCCTTTTCTGTTTTAGATGAGCAAAGGTTTGAAAAAAAGTAATACAAAAGATATTTAAAATTAAACAAATACTTTGTATTTGTAATCATATATAGCTCATAAAGGGGTATATAGTATCTTTCTGATTTTTTTGATGCTTTTGTAAATACAGTAGTAGTACATTTGAGTATTGATGCTTTAGTATCAAATGCATGCGAAGAGTTCCCGTTTAAAACAAGTTTATCAAGACATTATCTGAAGTTGTTGTACTTAGTTCAATCGAGTCAATCTGTTAAGGTTGCAGATTCAATAATATCCTAAACTTCAGATAAAAGTCAATTTGTCACTCACAAATAATTTCCACACCAACTCAATATTATCTGAAAGATCATTTTTTTTTTTTAAATTAGGAAGAGTAGCAAACAAAGAATAGAGGATTAAGGAACTCCAACATTGATATTCAATTATATGGAAACTACGCTATTTAAAAGAAATCTTTCCTTTGATTAAATAAGTAATTTTTAAATAATCTTGGCTTTCTAAATTTCAATTAATGCCAAAATCTTTTAATTTTTCAGGGCTCAAAACAACGTTTCCATAGGGGGTTGTTAAATTCATTCACTTAAACTCACCAATTGCTGCTACAAAATAGCTGAAAAATTAAACTTGATTTTTCTGGCAAAGCTAAGCTTTGATTTTGTCAAAAATTTTTATGCCTAAAGAAAATAATATTTCTGGTTAGTTTGTTGTTGTGTTTGCTGTGCCTGTCATTTTCACTTTGTCATTTTGCTAGAGAAAGTTGTGAGGTTTTGTTCACAAATGAAATCAGCGGCCAAAAATTTCTATTTAGGAAAAGATTTTTTAATTGTTTACTTGTCAAATGCGTTAAACATTTTATTGTGCTTTGTTAGGCTATGAAACAGGCAAAGTTTGTTTCTAATGTGTTATTCTCTTACTTTCTCCAGAAAAAAAATGCTCTAAATCTGCTGAACAACATTTCTGATCACTTTAGTGACAGATTTTAAAAATTATGATAAGCCTATTTGCTAAAAAGGGTAAATTGAATTTAGCAAAAAAGTTACATAATCTTTACTTTCCATTTTGTTTTTAAAATTATTTTACAGCCACTTGCTTCTTGTCATTTAATTAAGCAATATTTGATATGTAATAAAGTTTTTTGCATGTCCATTATTCTGAAATTTACCTCCTTCCAAAGATTGGTAAGTTTCTTTTTTTAGTTATCATGCTTATTGATTATTTCTTGATTGGTAATGCATGTTTTATATCCACTTGATATGGCAAGCACTAGAATAGCTGCTTTACTCTGTCAATGTATTGACTCACATTTTTGCTGACTGGCACAAACTACTATTATTTTTGTTCAATAATTTTTCAAAATTAAATACATTTGTCATTACAAAAGCACTATTTTTATGCATTAACCAAGACAAGTTTTCCGAAAACCAGAAAGGACTGACGAACTGTTAAATTGACCTGCCACTTATGTTCAACTTATGTTAGTTACTCAACTTGTGTAACTAAAAAAATTATTTCAGGGCTTAAATAGTGAAATATACTTGGTCTTCAAAACTTCAAAACTTCAAAAAAAAAAAAGAAAATACGTAGCATTGCCAAAGTAGTTTTTAGATTTGAAAAAGAAAATATAATCTAATGAATATTGAATCATAAATTTTTGTTTTAAAAGAAAAGTTGTTCACTTGTCAGTTTACGAACTAAATTGTAGAATGAAATTTGTTTAAAATGTGCTAATTCTATTATCCTAACTAAGTGAGTTTATGTATAAAGATTGCTTTTAAGTTTAGATCTCACTTTGAGTTAAATTTTAAGGAATGTTTGATACTTGCAAAATATAAAACTGCAATTATTTTTTTTTTTAGAAACTCTAGCAATTACCTTCCCAAAAATACAGGTAATTCTCTTAAAAACTCACAAAACGAAATCCCGTCATTTGATAAGCTTGCAAAAATGAGAAAATTTTTAGAAGATGCAGAATCGAATTCAAATGAAGATAAAGTTATTTCTAACATACCAAAACAGGATGTTGTTAAACCATTGTTACCCTATATGAATTTGACAGAAGAAAATGAAGGGTTGTCAAAAAGTAAAAGTACGGTTTTGAATCCTGCGAATGAAGCTGGTGATACAGGTTCGTCTTTAGGTGATACTCCAGAAAAGAAAGTTGTGTTGGCAAAAGCGCCTTATATTTTACCAAATGAAAGTCCCTCCCATCAGCCAGTCTCATTTAATAATTTAGATATAGTTATTGATAAGAAATTGCCTTCGTCTAACCAAAATATAATAGGAGCTTTACCAATAACTCCTATAGGTTCACAAATGCCAACTAGTACTGTGGCATCTGCTGTTAATCCGTCCACAGTTCAAGGTACCAATTTGCTACCTGATAATGATACAAACAAACCAAGTACTGAACCAGAAGTCGCGAAATCAGTTGTGACTCCAAAAATACTTTCAAATTCAGTAGATCAAAAAGCGTTGGAGAATAATGAACCTCAAATACCTAACAGTTCGAATATTAAACCAAATTTTAAACCAATAGAACGAACCGTTCCCCAAATATCAACAAATGAACTGGTAAATGTACGTCACATACCTAAACAAATTTTATCAAATATGCCTGAAATAAGTAAATCAGGTCAGACCAACATACCTCAAACATTTATAAATAAATCAGCCCCACCAAAAATTTCACAAGTAAATGCAATGGAACCAGTGCAGCCTAATATACCACAAATTCCTAATATTTTTAAGGAGACTGTTAAACCAAATGGTTTAATGCAAGGTGTTACACCTAGTGTTACTTTCACTCAACCCTCCACACTTATCAAAGACATAAAGCCAAATATTGTTTCCAGTACTGTGAATACCACAATTCCAAACGTGGTTTCAAATAATATGCCTCAAAAATCAAACACTCCTACACTAACTTCAGCTGAAGATAAAAGCAAAAATGAAAGTTTCTCTTCAACTAGTCAATATAAAAATAGTGCGAAATCTAAAAAGTATGTCACGACTTTTGGTTTACCTTATGGTTGGGAGAAAGCTATAAATCATGAAACAGGTAGAATCTATTACAAAGACCATAATAGTTCCTCAACTCACTGGGAATTGCCTATTGATATTCAAAACCAAATCGTTAAAACGATGCAACCTCAAAAAAATGAGGATAAAATCAAGGTGCTACCAGCTGGTAAATCTGTTTCTTCATCTACTGTTGATTCTACTAAGCCTTCATTGAGGAGATCGTTTTCTTCACCAAACCTTGCAGAAGAAACAAAAATTAATGCAGAGGGAAAAAAAAAACTGCCACAAACACCTGTTATTGATCGATCTGCAAAACCAAAGTAGGTATATTTTAGTTATTGGACAAAGTTTATGCTCTGATTATGCTAAAATTTTGTATTAAATTGAGAAATATTATTTCTAATTAGTTAGTCCCCAAGACCCAAAAAATTGTCATTTTTGGCCTAAAAAAACATTTTGAAATTTTATCAAATCCTACTCATTGACTTTTTTCAGATTATGCATAGTAAAGGACTATATGGGGAATTCTTGTTCAAGGGCCTGGGTCCGTTTTATGACCCAAAAATGACAAATATCAGTGTTTTTTAGTTTTTCTAAAAGATTTCACTTCAATTATGTTTAAATTATGTATTATGGTAAGGAGATATTGTTTCTAATGTGTTTCTGTGGGATTTTATTGAAATTTGCTCATTAAGTTAAATGGGCCAAATCGTGTCAAATTTGTTTACAAAAATCACATTTTTCAAAATTTGCAATAAATCGTTGTTTGATTCTGCTGGAGTATTGTTGTTTGAAAATGTAAAATTAATTTTACATGTGAGGATTTTGAAAATGTTATCGGACCGACTTCACAGGACCCAAAACATAATTACTTTAGGCATAAAAACAATATCTGAAATTTTATTGAAATTGTTAAAGTTAAAGGACCGTTGAAGAGATTTTTTGGTTAATATAGCCAAGCGCTGAAAATTCTTGCTCCCCGTGGCCTGGCCCAGAAAGGTGTCAAATTTGGTTGATATTGGCATTTTTGAAATTTTTTTGAAATCCGTATTGCTTTTGGAAATTTTACATTAAGTTATTAAAGGACTTTAGAGGCATCTTTTGACCCTAATGGCTTACTTACCAAAAATTCTCTTTTTTTTGTCTTTTGGTCCATATATAGTATATTTAATATATTGACTCAAATAATCACATATTGGAAATCTTTTTTTTTTTTTTTTTTATTTGGTCCAAATATGCTAATTTTAAATTCAAACGGAGTGTTCTGAATTTTCCCTAAAATATATATATTTTTAACTTTTGTTTATCTGTTTACTTTGTTATCTGGGTTTATTGCAAGAAATTGTGTTTCAATTCTCTTGAAGTTTTGATTAGGGTCAAAAAATATTGTCTTTCTGCATATTTTGTAGTTTTGTAATTTATTATTCTACAGTCACATAAGCTTATTGGCCATGTCTGCTATACTATACTTTATTATTTTAAATGCAATTAGGATTTGTCGAGAATATTTCAAATTTAATTAGATACTTGCTTAGGGTTAATCAGTGCCAAAATCACTATAAAGCAGCTAGCAGATTCACTCAGTATATTGGAATTCTCTCTACGCTCTACAGAATTAGTACTTACTTATATACTTATACTTCATTTATTCATTCATTTATTTATATATACATATTTAATTAAAAAAAAAAAATGAATTTGTATTTTTCTGGGAAATATGCAAAATTTTCATGATCAGCATTAGGTTGGGCAACTGTTAATAACGATGCTAATAATATTCATTTAAGAAGGTGAAATCCATATCAAATATAAACTGAAATTTTCTGGATTTTCAAATTTTCACCTCATGTTGATTTTTAAAATTTCAGACCAATTCTATTTTTTAGGGAGATTAATAAACCTGTGCTTGTTGATCGATCTACTAAACCGATTTCTGCATCAAGACTAAAAGCCTTGAGTCCAGTATATGGAAGCAAGGTATATCTTCTTTAATACATATCTTATCCCTAAATAATTTATTTATCATCAATTTTATCTTTTTGCTTTTAAAAACATTTAGAGTGTATTACAATGTATCTTATGAAGCGGCTGTATAATATGATTAATACGATTAATACGATGATTATTTCTCCATAATGGTATGAAGGCCTTGAACTTTTGTACCTGAGGCAGGCCTTCAAGAACTTGTAATTTGTTTTCCCCTGATTTATCTAAATTCATTGAAGATTGGCAAGCTTTGAAAAAAATTCTAAATTCACGCTGTGAGTGTCCTATAATGCATTACATTTGTTCTTCTAATTTAAAGAAATATGAATCTTTCTTCAAATCTGCTTAATAAATTTTAAATTACGGGACCATTTCTGATTTTACGAAAAATTCTTTCCTAAAAATTTTACAAGACAAGGCAGACTTTTAACCCTTGCCTTGCATTCTTTCTCAAGATATCTATCAGCAAATGCTTTTATTTTAAAAAGATTCATATTGCTGAAGATAAAGATTCTGTGTAGAAGAAATAATAGGAAAATTTCTAAGGAGAAATACAATAACTCAAATTTCTTACTTCTGAAAAGAAAAAAAAAAAAAGATATGGCTATTTAACGTACATCTCAAGATAAGAGGATTTTTGTTAGAATACTTTATAATATTTTTTATAAAAGCTTATCTGAAGATGTAACAGGTGACATTTCACAGTTTGATATATTTGATGAGAAGCTAAGCAGCTGTTAATCTTCTTCTCTCATTTAAATCCTAATTTAAAAGGGTAAATTGCTTTAGTGGGGAGAGATGGGAATTAAAAAGAGTTTAGGAAATTTTCCTGTAAAAATCTTTTTTTCTGAAAAAAAAAAGGCTAGTTCTTACAAAATCTGGTTAAAATATATTTGTGTTTACAAAATTTTTATTTACTTATATATTTATTATAATTAGCCTGGAACTACGTAGTTTAATTGTTTAAAGTACTGGATTATTTCTTGAATAAATTTTAAAATAATGATAACTAGCTCACTTTTATAGCTTTTGTTTAAATTAGGAAAAAAATCTTTTTTTCTTTGTTTTTTAAATTTTAGAATAGAAAATTTGAGCAAGTCGAAAACTTTTCATCAAGTATTAAACAATTCCAATAGATTCAAAGAATTCATTATAACTTCATCTAAATTCAGGGAAAGCCTAGGAAAATCATAGTTTTTTTCTTGACATTGACTGAAGTCAAGGGAGTAGTAAATTTGTTCTCCAAAGAAAATGGAATAAAAGAATAAAATTTCCCAAGAAAAAAAGTTATAAAATTGTTTGTATAATGACTTAAGGAAATAATATATTTTGCAGACTGCATTAAAACTGCATTATGATGCATTTTGCAGGATGTATTAACACTGCCTTATAATATATTTGGCAGATTGTATTAACACTGCATTATATATTTTGCAGACTGTATTAACACTGCATTATAATATATTTTGCAGACTGTATTAACACGCGTTATAATATATTTTGCAGACTGTATTAACACTGCAATAGCATTGTGTTATAATTGTTTTTAACTATCAGTTTTTTAGAGAGGAAAATTTAAAATCAAACAAATTTACAGACTGTTTTTTTTAAAAAGAGCTTTCAGCAGGTATTAAAAATAATTACACTTTTTTGATATAATCGTAAAAAATAGCATATTTTTCAAGGGAAATGTATGACTATTTTATGATTAAAATTATTTTAGATAGCAAAAATTAAAGTAGTAAATGGAGTATGGTTAAAAAAAATGTTACTTCTAGTGATATAAAATTTCTTGAAGTTTTTCAGAAAAAATTTCAAAATGGCATAGATGACAAATTTGACTGACAACTCAATGTTTAAACAAAATTTCTAACAAACATCTGAAATTGATCCTATTTGGAATAATTTAAAAAAAAATAAGGTAAATGTACACTGCTTTTAAAAAGCCTTTTCATGCAATTATTTGGGATCTTTCTCAAATCTAAATTGAAGGAGAAAATTGTTCAAATTTAAGTTAAAAAATAAGGCTAAATTTTAGATTCGTGTCAGCATTCATATTTGATGCTGCCATTAGCCTTTTTAATATTTTTACTTATGTTTCAGGGTCGATACTTATCTGGTCTGCAAAATTTAGGTAATACTTGTTATATGAATTCTGTGATACAATGTCTTGCAAACACTTTACCGTTGTCTAAGTACTTTACATCTGGGATGTACGAGGGACATTTAAATTCACGGAATATGAATGCACGTCCTGGTGAACTCGCAAAGGAGTTAGCTTTCTTGGTTATTGTGATTGCCGCAGGTGAATATCGTTCAGTATCACCTGTGGATTTCAAGAGAGCTTTAGGGAAGTTTGCACCTGATTTCAGTGGAAATAATCAACAGGATGCGCACGAGTTGTTAATGTTTTTTATGGATGGTTTGCATGAAGATGTAAATAAGGTAAACCTTTTTTGCACAGATATTCTCGATAAAAATCACAGTCAAAAATTTAATCAAAATTTATTTCTTTTCAAAGTGTTTATTTGAGAAGGCTGCTGCTTGTACTTTATTTGAAAATAAAAGATTTTTTTTCAAACTGATTTTGTAATACCAATAAATATTAACTTGTACATTCCCCAAAAGGTTTTTAAATAGAAATGTAACATTTGAGAAGAAAAACATTTTTAATTTAGGGAGTCCAAGAGTGGACTTTTTATTGAGAAAATGTGGTAATCAAAATCACAAGCTCAATCAAAATTGTCTGCATTTAAAAGTGGTTATGTTTCCTAATGATGCGCATCGTTAAGATAACTTGATCTTTAACTGCTAGCTTGGAAAATTAGCATAATGGTTTTAGTCAATAATTTGCTCCATCATTTAATATGTGTTTGATGATTGTTAGCATTATTTACCACTCTAAGATTTTTTCTATTTTCATGTCTAATATAGATATTTTTAGACATGAATTACTTTTAACGCTGCTTTCACGCTTTATATTGAAGATCCATTAAGTACCAATAAAAATGGAACTTTAGTAACGTTTATGGTGATAATTTTGTTATAGATAGTAAAGAAACAGCAAACAAAGGAACGTGATTCAGACAATATTCCTGATTTTATCCTCGCTGATTATGCATGGCAAGATTACAAGCTTAATAATGATTCGGTTGTTGTTGATCTATTTCAGGTTTTTAGTAATTTTTATCAACTCCCGTTTGGTCAACAAGGCCCTATGAAAATATGTCTACTTATTTTTGCTATGTTTCATTATTTTTTATTAAAATTTTCTGGGAAGTCATTTAGGTTAAAATAGTAACAATTTTAGCATTAAAAATATAATATTTCAGTGCTTTGCAAAAATTTAGCAATTTTTGGCTAAAGACTTAGACACCTTTTTTTATAAAATTTTCCTGAAAACCGTTGTTTCAAATTATGATGTAAATTCTGACAACAAAAAAGACATCTTAGCCCTTACTCAAACAATTCTTCTTTGTACATACATACATACATACTTACGTATTTACGTATGTGTGTGTGTGTGTGTGTGTGTGTGTGCATGCGTGCGTGCGTGCGTGCGTGTGTGTGTATGTATGTAAGTACGTACGTACGTACATACATACA
>JAUZNK010039189.1:0-17489 GCA_035046665.1 Euphysa ruthae
GTATATATATGTGACTTATTTCTTCAAAATGACAACTATGATATCACCAATAGATTTAACGGTGGTTATTAATTGTTCTAAAGAATAAAAATAATAAATGCTAATTTTTTAAATATTAAATTAAATATTATATAATATTTAAATATATAATATTTAAATGTAATGCATGTGAAACTGCTTTCATGTAGGTAAATTATCCATATTATGATAGTGGCATGTAGCCTTCTTTGTAATGGATAGGGTCAGCTAAGATTGTTTTATTTTATTTAGAGGGGAGGCATTGCAATTTTTTTTTGAAACGTAACATTTGTTTATCTTCAGGTATTTGAAGCTGCCAAGAAAGCAAATGCTGATGGGTTTATCCGTAGTTTCCCACAGGTAAATATTTAAATATTTAAATTATTATTTTTAACAACACACATATTTATTGGGCCATTGGTGAAGAAGTTTTTTTCCATTTTTATGCTAAAATTTGATTTAAGGAAATATTATTTATTAATACTTCACTGAGTTTGAAAATTAAAAAAATTTTGTTTTTAAAGTGTTATTTCATTTTCATAGGCTTATAACACAGTTGTTGGGGAAAGAGGAGTCACTGTTTCTGGTGGTCAAAAACAAAGGTAAAGTATGTTTTATAAGTTTTTGTTTTTCCATACATACATCTATCTGTTTGTGACTGTAATACATCAGATAAACTTATACGTGTTTTGAAAATTACTGGTATTTTTAGGAAGATTAAAGTCTCCGATTTTTGAAAGCAAATTTTTATTTTTTAGAATTGCAAAGTTTTTTATTCAAAAAATTATGGTCATATTTTCAAATATCATTTTAAATTTAGTTTAATTTAATTTTAATTTTAGTTAGTTGCCCTCATAAACAACTGTCAGTTTTATTCTTTATGAAAGAAATTCTGGTTTTTTGGTGCTGGACCCAAATGTTGGCATTTTAGGCCTAAAATCATTGTTAAAATTTTCTCTAAATTCGAAATCTGCTCATTAACTTTTTTTTGAAATTTTGCATGGAGTTAAAGAATTACAGGGTTAATCTTTTGACTTATATAAAAATAATGGATTATTTGTTAATTGTTTTATAAACATTTTATTCTGAGTCTTCTTTAGAAGTTATATTGTTTGTAATAATCAGAATCTAATGAAAGGATAATGGTTGTGGTCTCAAGTAGACCCTACTAGGTAGTGTCTGGTGAAAGTAATGTATAATCCATCATTAACAGATGTGCTAGTTTTAAGTTATAATATTTATTATGAATTTTGTGAAGAAGATGAAGACAGATAATGTATTGTTTTTTATAACAAATAGAAAAACAATAAAATGAAAAGGTTAAATCTTTATTTATTTTGAAATGGCCACACATTTTTTGATGCAACTGGCGTTGAAATGGCCACACATATTTTGATGCAACTGACGTTGAAATGGTCACACATTTTTTGATGCAACTGGCGTTGAAATGGCCACACATTTTTTGATGCAACTGACGTTGAAATGGCCACACATTTTTTGATGCAACTGGCGTTGAAATGGCCACACATTTTTTGATGCAACTGGCGTTGAAATGGCCACACATTTTTTGATGTAACTGGCGTTGAAATAGCCACACATTTTTTGATGCAACTGGCGTTGAAATGGCCACACATTTTTTGATGCAACTGACGTAACTGGTACCTGAAAAGTGGTAATTAACAACAGTCTTATTTTAAAATGATAAATAAGGGTAATTTTGTCCTTTGTAAATATAATTTAATCCTTTTTAAAGATTTTATGGACTCTGCTTTTTTTTTATCTTGCTGGGTGCATTATTAATTACAAAGGTATACTTTACACTGTGGAATTTTTATCAAATAATTATATTCACATTTAGGATAGCTATTGCAAGAGCTCTTTTAAAAGATCCAAAAATATTAATTTTGGATGAAGCGACAAGGTCAGTTTTTTGTTTAAATTTTTAAGAATATTCCTTTTGCAATATTAAATATACATGTATTTTATTGGGAGTCAGCACAATTTTGTCATAACCTCAGCAGGGTTTCTACTTAATTCACTCAAAATAAAAAATTAAAATTAAAATGTTATATAAATCTGAAAATAAACTTGAAATTTTAAAATCTAAGTATTAAAAATTCATGCTTACATTGTTTTCCATGCCTCAAATCCCAATAAGAAACCTTGGTCAATAAAATAAAAATGATCGCTTTATCTGTTCTAAAAGTAAATGACTCATCTCACAGCTGGGATCTCACAAGTTTGAGGTTAAAATTTTATGAGACAGATGAATGCATAATCTTAATTCGTAAGTTATAGAACAATTTTTTTATCTGGTCATCAACAGAAAATTTTATTAGTGAAATATTCTTACAAGATTTTCATTGCTTGATTCACTCTTATTTTTGCTTCAAATGATCTCTCCATCCTGTGTGGCTAAGTACATTAATTATTTGCAGATGTCTATTTTGTGAAGTTTGTTAATGAAAACAAACAAAGATTTGGATATGTTGAACTTGCCAGGAAAAGTTTTCTTATCCTGGTACAAATGAATGGGAAACAACGCTTGTTTTTCCAGCAAGATGTTTTAATCATGGCTTAAACTATCCAGAGAAAATATCCTGTCAAGCTACTTGAGTAAATGGAAATTGAGCAATTTCATTGTTTTTATCTTTAAGAGTTTATTCACCACATATTATGTTAGCAATTTTTCAGAATTTCTTCTTCTTATCTTGCATCCTTGTGTTGATTTTCTGTAAGTGTGGCTGAGTTAAAAATTACATCTATATTACTTGTGAAAAATAATATAACTATAATAACGTAACTGCTTTAAAATAATGTTTGTTAATCAATTCCCTTAATTCTCTTTGCTGTAAATTTTCTTTGCAGATGTTTTCAATACAATTTACTAAGAAGAAAAACAAAGCATGACAAGTTTTTGTTTATAAAGTATTGACTTAAAAAACAAAACAAAAAGCAATAAGAATGTATTTAGTATAAATATTTATATGTTATAATGATAAGGTTGAATTTAACTTCATTTCCCAAAGCAACATGGTAAATGTTTGCTTTTTTTTTATATAATTTAAAATTGCTTGTGACATCAACAAAATATCGCAGTGAAGACTATCATAACTCAGAAAAAATTATATCTACGACCCTACACTAAATTTGTTTTAGCTAGCTCTCAGGTCACTATTGTTTTTGAAAGTAGTAATAGTTTTATCATAACGACTACAGATCATTTTTAAAAGATTTCTTGAAATTTTTCTTTTGAAAACGATCCCGACTAACAGAACTGAAATATCAAGAACAAAATAGAAAACTTAGTATTTATAAGTTTATTTATTATATTTATTTAGTAAATTTATTTTTAACCCATCAAGAGGAATTTTTTTTGAGGAACTGGAAATTTTTTTTGACCTATTATAACAGTTTCCAGTAATGTTATATTTTTATTTAGGCATATTTTTCCCAATAAGTGTTAGATTTTCTATGGTGGTAATTCAAGAATCTTGTATAAGTATTATTATCTATATGTTGCCTTTTTGTGCTTCTAATCAGAGAAAAAAACAAAATAAATTTACAGCCATAACTTTCAAATTGTGTGTACTAATATTGTTATCTCCATATTGGGGATTCCTTCCAACTAAACATTCCCATCATTAAATTTCCTTACCCATAGGAGATGATTTTGAAAGTTTCTCCATAAATTCTTAACATAAATTGCTGTAAATAATTATTTTTTTAGTGCACTGGATACAGAATCAGAAAGGCTTGTTCAGGAAGCTCTCGATACTCTTGTTAAAGGCAGGGTGTTTTTTGTTTTTTTTGTTTTATAAAAAACTATAGCGTGTGAACAAAAGAAAGTAAGTCTGACGTTATACTAGCTAATTTAAATTCAAATTTTTTTGAAAATTATCTAGTTTGTGTTCCAGTAATGCAATGATAAATTTCCCTCCTAATTTTAGTTTACTCCAAAAAAATCTCTGGCATTGTTGGTATTTATTTATTTATTTATTTATTATTATTATTATTTATTTGCAATAGTTAATTTGTCATTTGTATAATGGTAAATAACAGATTTAATTATAAATTAGTTTTTTACAATTTTTTTTTTTCTTTTTTTAGGCCGAACAGTAATTGTTATTGCACACCGTTTAAGTACTATACAAAACGCAGGTAAGGTTAATATGTCATACTTACAGTGTAAAAATATTTTCATAATCCCTCTAAGTTAATTCCCTCACCAAATAATATTAGAATATTGTCAAAAATATTTACTCAATCACTTTAAGTTCCACCTTTGTAATAAAAAAGCTCTATTTAGAGTTGTTTATTAAACAATTATTTAAGATTATTTATTTTACAAAAATTATCAAAAAAATTATCTTAGCTAAACAAAGGAAGAATTTTCAACCTTTTCTAGATTCCAAAAGTCTATTTACACAAAGGTATAATACCATTTTAGATTTTTTTAAAAAGTTTAAATTTTGGTCATTTCTTTAGATATTTATAACTAATTTGGTTATCTACCCTTTTTTCTTCTACTTTTTATTCAATAAAGCTTTCTTTCAGAATTCTTTCCATGGCATAGCGTTATTTTGCTAGTATTTTTTTTTATATATATATATATATGTTTTAATTTTTTTTTTTACTTTTTTTACTTATTTTTTACTTATTTAATATAAATATTACCATTTATAAAATGTTAAATGGTTGTTTATTATTAGATATTAATACCAACCTAGTTTGTGATAATGAATAAAATTTTGTTAAAAAATATCTTGTTTGAGACGTATTCATCATCCACCATCATTTAGATTACCATCACCACCATCATAATCATCTACACCATCTACATTACCATTGCCACCACTAGCATCAACATTACCATTACCATCACTAGCATCACCATCGTCATTACCACCATCATCTTTGCCACAATGATTACCATTATCATCAATCAACCATCATCAATCAATCATCATCAATCAGACATTATCAATCAGCCATCATCAATCAGACATTATCAATCAGTTATCTTCAATCAGACATCATCAATCAGTCATCACCAATCAACCATTATCAATCAGCCTTCATTAATCTTAATGATTACAGATCATGTATAAGGAAACTTTAAAAAAATAAGAGAGCTATAAGTTTAGTTAGTTATTGAGAGGGTTTTGTTTGTAGGGTTTTTTATTGGTGGAAAACTTCACTTTAGGTGAAGGTTGTAATTGAATTCAGAACATTATCCTTCTATCGTTAAAAGAAATCAAATTAATGACTTGAATTATAGGTATTGCAGAAATAAAATTTAAGGAAAAAAAAATCTTTTTCATTGTCTTTAAATCAGCTTTGAAATCATATAAGCAGTTATAATATTGTTGGCATAGTTACGCTATTTTTAAATACTTAATCTCCTTTTAGAAATTCTGATCATTTTCAAGAGTGTGATGTTGCTTTTAATCTTTTTTTGTAAAAATAAGTAAATTGTAATTTACAGTTATATATGAGGCTTTTCTTTATGTCAACCAAAAAGAGCAGCCTTGTTTAAACAGGTAAAATGCTTAAAGAAAAGATAAACTTCTTGTTTGGGTGCAAGGATTTATTTTATTAGAAAACTTTAGAATACATACAAGAAAAATTGTTACTGTTATTTTAAGCAGGAAATTCGAAGTTTAAGAGAGATCATTGAAGAGAATTTTTTAATTTCGTGTAGATTTTTCATCTACCTATTTTAAATTTTGTATGTTCGACAAATTTTGTGTGTTTGACAATTTCAGAGGGTATTTTTATTGGATTTAATCAAAGTTTCAGGCTTCCAAATTGTTAAATTCCATTTGCAGGTGACATGTTTTGATTTTTTCTAAGAATTATGTTCGGAAACTTTTTCAATGTTACGAATCTTATAATATTTCTGGTGATTTTTGCAATGTTAGCAATTTTTAAAATTCTATCAACCCCAGTATCAAGTCCCCTAATTAGAATTTTTTGAGAGAGAAACTTAAATAGGGTGTTTTTTTATTGCTAATGTAATTTTCATGAGGTCAATAGTCACCAAGTGCTTACTTATTAAAATAATTGAGTAAATCAATTATTTGTACACTGTTTTTAGATCTGATAGCTGTCATGTCACATGGGCAAATAAAAGAGGTAATGTTTCAGTAACTCATAAATATTTAGGATAATAAAAATCTTGACCTAAGTATCAATTTACAGAAAAATCCGACACATCATTATGAATAATAATTCTCAACTTTACTAACTACAAATATGGTTAAGTCTGTGTATATTTTTGTGTGTTGACAAGGATTTTTATTCTTTTAAAATATATAATTTTTAAGAGACATTTTTTTTTTTTCACAAAAAATCCTAAAAATGACGTTTCAATGTCTGAAAAAACATTTGTGCTTTTAACTAACTTCCCTTGGCCACCTGGCAATTAAAGAAGAATGTTTCAAGAGTATGTAGTGTTGGATACTTTGAAAACTTTTTTGTCTTTGTCTGTTTAATATTGAGATTGAGTTAATTAAAATTATTCTAAACAGTTTTTTATATTCATAGATTGGTACCCATTCGCAGCTACTTGAGAAAGATGAATTTTATGCAGATTTAATTAGAAGACAGACCAACGACCTTTAGAGTTTCCAATAAACAAACCACTAGATTCTTCAAATAAAAAGCAACTTGTAGATATTCTATGTAGATTTTCTGAAAATTAATGACAGATTAAATTATCAAAAATAAACAGCTCTTAAATAAAAACCAGATTTATTATCCTAAGGTAGTTGCCATATTCCCATATACGCTTTTATTATTCAGCAGAGGCTGGTTAAATTATGGTGAAAAATTATGAGAAAAAGACGCTCATGCCAGGAAATTATTTTTAAACTGTATTTTTTTTCTTAAAGTTTGATTGCTTAAATCGTTATTTATTTAAAAAAATTTTTATTTTAATTTTAAAAAAGGAAATAAATTTCAAGATCTCCTTTTTTAGCTTTATAACTGTTTTTATTGAAAGTTTTGAGAAGGTTAAAATTAATGTTAATAATAATTATTAAGAATAATTGTTTACTAAATTTACATTTTAAAAATAGGTAGTGCTAAAAACCAACGTAGAAAGAGCAAATTGGTTTTCACCCCATGAATTTCCTTGAAAAAAAATTTACTTGATTTTGATATATAAATACCAGAAGCCGTTATGGTTCTACTATCACATTCTTTAGGGTTCCTGTTTGCGAGCGTTTTGAATGAAAATGCTTCTCTGAAAATCAATTTAGTTATTTTCATATTAAAAGCAGGAACCATGGCTTTCAATTAAAAGTTTTTATTGTTTTCTCCTTTTATGACCTTTTAACTTTTTTTTTAATTTCAGGGAAAATGTTCTTAAGTTCTTAGCAAATAATTTTTGTTGAATTTTAATTGATTCATCAATTATTGTTCAACAAATAATCATTTATATTGGTGTGAAAAGAACGCTGTTTTAATTTTTGAAAATGCATTTCAGCAAGAAAACTAATGAAATACTTTAAGAAATATTAACTAAAGATTCGATTAGTTTTGTTTATCAGCGAATCAGAATAGATCCATTAAATAAAGGTAAGGTCATAATCTATGATATAGTTTAAATGTTATAGGATCATAAGCTGTTTTCTGTTTTTTTTGGTTGTTTTTTTTTTTTAGTTTCATATTGTTCATTAATAAAAAAATTTCTCATTAAAAAGAAAATGTGTTTATTTAATATAAATTATTAAATTAAATTTTTAAATATAAGCGTTAATTTTTCCATCATTTGACACTTTTATTAAAAAAATTTATTTGATTCATTAGATAAATTTTCCACTGCGTTTGATTGGTATGGAGCAATATGTCATCATCTTGTAATCAATATCAATAATTTCTTTATATTAACCTATTAACTTCAAAGTTGACAGTAGTGACGACAGTTTGGAAGGGACTTTTAATTGCCTTATCTTCACCTTAGTTGCCAATCAAACTATATTACCAATCATACTTGTCATATTTATGATCAAATTTGAATTTTTTTAAATATTAGTTTTTAATATTTCTTTTTTATTAGCCTAACAAAAAGGTCAACAATTTTGTTTATATTTGAATCGAAAAATTATCAATAGGCAATTTTCTTTGAGTTCTGCTTTCAAAAATCAACATGACTTCCTTGTAGAAATGATTTTAAAGGGGTTTTTCTCCTTTTTAATTTTAATGGTTTTTTAATAAGAGGTGGGTGTAATAAGAGGTGGGTGTAATAAGAGGTAGGTGTAATAAGAGGTGGTTAAATATTTTCAGTTTTTGTAAAAACATTAATTTCTTTAAAATTGTTGTCTATATTTTTTTCGTAAATTCTTTTCCCAATAATAGGAAAGTTTTTTTTAAATGTTTTGATTTTTTTGTGAAATTTTATTCACTAGATATATTCCGAGTTAAATAACTGTTAATTTAAATAGGAAGATTTTCAGGATAATCTGTGGTCACATAAGTTGATATAAATTTTTGTTAAATATCTCCAAATTATATAAGCAAATTTTACACCATCGGATCTAGAGCGTTTTTGATACTGGTAAACCAGTATTTACACTCAAAAAAATCTACTCAAACTAAAATGTGTTATCTGAAACAAGTTTATCTACATTTTGATTATTTTGAAATTTAAGAAAAATGCACAAAATGTATCGGAATGTTATTTAATGTCCTAAAAAATTATAAGACATAACTTATATTTTAATTTAGTTAAATAAATAAATATAAATATATAATATAATTTAATTTTTTTATTATGTATTATATATATATTTTTCACATTGAAAATTTTGTTTGTATTTAGTATATGGATAAGGCCTAACAAATAAATTTGCTATAAATTTGCTGTTAAATTAAAATATATTATTACAAATTTAATTATACATTAAGATGTGCAGGTGGTTTATTTATAATACTTGCCTGAAATTTTTGCAAAATTGTTATGCACAGAAAAGTTCAACTAAAGCATAGAAATTTTTTATGGAATTAGGATAATCTTCTTTTTATATGGGCATTTAGATATATTTAAAACTGCTTTCATTGCTGCTTAACCTGTTTAATCTTTATTGAGTTATACCTCCCACAACTATTTTTATTTGAGAGGATAGTTAATATTTTGTTTTATTTTGTCTTTTAGTATCTAGCTATTGTCAGTAGTTATTTCAAGTGAAGTTGGCTTGAGTTCAACATTGCCATAAAGCCAGAACAATTACAACTAAATTTTGAAAACAACTTCTTTTTTTTTACTGGATCCACAAATATGTCTCAAAACATTCTAGGCCTAAAATCAGCATTAGAATCCTTTTGGTTTTTCTTTTTCTTTTTCTTTTTTTTTTTTTTGCATAATGTTAAAGGATTTTGAGGCGGAGTCTTTTTGAGTCGTATTACCACCTGTCGACAAAAACTTTTTTTTGGGAACCTGAGCCCCAAATATTTTGACACATAGCAGGTCATTTTTTTAAAAATTTATCGAAAGCTCTGTTGTTTAGTAAGACCTTAGAAGGAAGCTTTTACCATCTAAGGCCATCTGTTGAAAGGACTCTGACATTTGTCCAATTTGATAAAAAAAAAAAAAAGATATCTATTTATATTTTTAAGAATTTGTTTTTCAATTTTGCTGAAATTGTTTTATATATTTAGAAATATTATTTAGTTTTTTTGTTTTTCCCTTTTTAAAAATGTTGTCTGGCTCAATCCCCTGGACCTGAAGCATATAATTTTAGGCAAAATTTTTGAAATTTGGCAAAAATTCATTCTTTATACTTTTTTCCAAAGTTTTTATGGAGTGAGTGAGTAAGTATGTTTTTATTTATTCTAACACAAACAAATATGTAATTTTTATTTCAAGATTACAAAGTTACGAGAAAAAATAATAGACAACAAAAAACAACAGCAACGATAAACATTCAGATTAAAAACAATATTGGCAACAATATTTCCATTGTGGTCCCGTTATACATCACACACAAAAACATGGAGAGATTGATTCAGCCGAAGTACAGTAAAAAAAAAAAAAAAAAAAAAAAAAAATTTTTTTTGACTATATTTCATTAGAAAGGTTGTTCTATATAAAGGCAATTTTTGATTGCAGGCGATTTTTTCATAAGGTGGATCTTCTTAAAAGGGTTTACTTTGATGGCTGTAGGGTAGAGGCATTCTTCTATTTTCAGAAACTTTCAGACATGTAATTTAGGTTGGGTATACAGCATATAAATGCATGTGCAGCAATAACCTGGTTGACCTTCATATCAACAGGCTACCAATTTATGGATCTATACGGTTCATTACCAATATGGGCACGTCTATGTTTCTATTTATGTATGAGTATCATAGAGTGTATATTATGACATAATCCTCTCTGCTAAATATTTTTGCTCTTTAGCAATGGAGCCTAACAAAAATAATTTTTTAACATAATTTTGCATTTTATACATTTTTGAAAAAAAGAATTTCTTTTCATTCTTTAAAAATTTTATACAATTCTAGAATACTCTAGAATATTCTATAGTTTATTCCATGTTTGACTTATCATAACTGATTACCAAAACTGATTTTTTAAACCCGAATATAGGCATTTTAGGCTTAAAATCAGCGTTTTAAAAATTTTCTCGCAATCCGCTCTTCAATATTTTAAATTTTGCATGAAATTAAAGAATCTTTTGACCCGTTTGGTTGGAAGATTTCACTTCAGGCCTAAAAACAAGCATTTTAAAACTTTGGCACTAAGCCAAAATATTTTAACAAAGTTTTTGGGACCAAAAACAAACAATGACTAATTGACTGAAATTTACAATTTCGACCAGACTTTGACCAAATAAAATTTATAACCAATTATTTTATACCTTATTCAAAAATTACTACTTTTGACAATTTTTGAATTTCAGTCATTTTAAGATTTTTTTGGTCATCTTTTATCATTTTCTGATTATAATTTTTGTGTCAGGTGTCAGGTGTACTATCTGACAAAAAAAATTTTTTTTGATACATTAATATGTGAGATTTCTCACCTTGTTTATTAATAAGATTTTTTTTTTTTTTGAAAAGGCTAGTTTCAATCTTCTTTTTAAATCAACCTTTTGATTACAGTTATTGACCATGTAAATCTTTTTATGACAAAACTGTTGGAACTTATTCGATTATTGATTGTGTTTGTAGAAACTTTTGTTTGTTTTTAGCGCATAAATTTAATAAAATGTCTGCAGTAGGTGGTGACGCTGCATTTATGCTTGAAAAAGCTCTTGAAGAAATGGATGACATCTTTCGGGATACCACCAAAGATTCATTCATGTCTACTAATCAATTTAATAATGGTTCAGAATATGTTAAAGATTTAAACAAAGGATTCGATGATCTGGAATTTTTACTCTCTCGCTACATTCTTGATAGGAATTCCAACATATCTCTAAGAGATAAAAGACAGGTGTTTGCCTATGTGCAGACTTTACCCTGCCTTTTAGATTTTCTACAAGATATGAATAAGGTAGGTGTGTCAAAGAGGGGTGATGTTGAAGGGGGAGTATTTATATGGAGTTGCAATTGCCAGTTAGGTGTTGTGTATAATCCTATTATTTGGCATAGTGATTTTATTATACCATGCAATGTGATATAGGAAGAATTTAAATTTTTGTGGTATGGTATTATTAATATTAATTATATTATTATTATTATTTTTAATCATATTTTTACAATTTTGTTATAATAATGTTAATCATTACTGAACCATAAATTAGAAAAATTAGAAAACCTTAAGGTTTAGATTGCTGTTTCCTGAAAATTTGTATTAAATTATCTACTAAGGATGCGCTCCATGGTCATAATGTTGAAAATCAAGCTTACGAAAAGAAATTACATGATATTCAAGAAAAGATGAATTTAGCAGAATCAGAACATATTAAAACTAAGAAATCACTTGCTGATTATGCAAGAAAAAATGAAGAATTGGTCATCCGGTTAACAGAGCTAAGGATAGCGGAGCAAAAGTCACAAAATGTGAGTATAAAGCTTTGTACATCACACAAATAATTGCGTCAAAAAGAAAATTTTAGTGCGATTGCACAATTTTTTTTTTCATACTTTGAAAAGACATTTCATAAATCAAAATCAGAGAAATTTGTGTGCGTCTAATAGCTTTTGCATAGTTGTACTAGCTGAACTATAAAAATTTTTTCGAAATTTTGCTTGACATCATTTTGCATTTTTGATCCAATTTCGATTTCATATTTTGACTAAAATATTAATTATTAATATTAAATTATCATTTTTATCAAGGTTTTTATTTTTATTTATAATTATCATTTTTATAAATAAATAGTATTTATTCTCCATTCACATTTCACCTTTGTAGTTGTGGCTGCAAGGTTAAACAAAACTCAATATATGTTGTAAAATTCTGTAAATAACATCTTTATGATAATTAAAACAACATAAACGTTAGTTCATTGAATATAAAATCAAGAGTTATACACTAGGAGATTTAAGTAGGTAAACAGATATTCCCTAAAATAGTAATTTTAAGTAGTTGTTACGGATCAGGAATTTATAGAAACTATGTGAATGGTTGGCATCTTTAAAGTTTTTAGGTATTTAGGTTAATATCAACCTTTTTGTTTCCAGACACCTGCTCAACAGGTTGTAAAATCTGGCCTGATTTCCTTGGCATCTGCTGGTGTTTAGTGCAGAATTTAGCCATTTTTTCAGACTAGTGAAATTTAAGAAATTCAAGTCTAAGTTTTATCAAAATTTTTAGGACTTTCAAAACTTTTGTTGACTATTCGGCTGTTAATATATATATATATATATATATATATATGCCAAAAATTATGAAGAAAATTAAAAAAAAAAAAAAAAAATCTGAAAGTAACTATATTAGCCATATCTAGGCTAGCATAAATGAATGATAGCGAGGGGATAAGAAAAATAATAAAAGAAGAATAATTTTAGTACAGTTAATTACCTTCTTGTTTAACTCAGGCTTATCTCAAGCTATTTAGAGCTATTTCTTTCAGTTGACGAGACTTTGGGTCAAGGCTAACTAAGCTTTATTGGAAGTAAAACTTAAACCTTTCAATTTGTTGATAAACATTTGCTGATAATGTTGATAAACATGAGGCGCTGTTGGAATTTTAAAATGCTCAACAATCATATTTAATTGTTGAGTAGTTAATTATCTTCTTACATTTTTTTATTTCTATTAATTTCTTATTAATAAACTTCTTATGTTTTTTTTTCTGCCTATCATTTATCTATAGCTTACATATGACAAACTTGAAACAACTTGATTAGCTTGATTAATGTCCCCGATTTAAATATTGTACTGCAGTTTTATCTTAAAAATAATCTTTATGGAAGATAGACACATATCAGTAAAAGGCCTTATTGCTTGCAAAATAAATTATTATCACTTTCATGGGCACAAAAAAATATGGCACATATGCGAAGGTAAGTACAATTTTCAAGCTCATAAGAATATCATGCAGGAAAGTGAACGTTATGATGAAAATTTAAAAATATGACAGTCTATTGTTCATTCAAAAACATTTATTATATAACATAATATTTTTAAGTAGAGTAGATCCCACTGCATGTTTTACACTTGTAAAACATGCTTGGTCACTTTCAGTTTGCTTTGCTTCGTCAAGTCATTTTCTTGCCATCTTGTTTTTTTTTTTAACTCAAAACATGTATTAATTTTTGAAATTATTTACGCTATAAAATTATGTCTGAGACATATTGTCCAATCTTAATATGTGCCTGTCTTGTAACTGCCCAGGGAAAAATGATATGAATTACCTCAAATATATATACGGAATTCATCTATTTTCACTGCGTTTGTGTCCCTTATATATACTGGATTCGTACCAGGCGGGTTAAAGTAATCCTAAGTTTTTGCAACTTACCAAGTGAAGATGAGGTTTTTTTTTTATTAGTGAATATTTTTTTTTTTTTTTTGTTATGAAGTTGATTCTAAGTAACTAAAGAAATTTGGTAGTTTTCTTTATTAGAAAATCTAGGAAAATTATAAGAACATTAGGTGTTAAATTTTTTATGTTAAAGTGCATTCATTTCCTGGAATAGCCAATTAGTCAAACACAAAAAACCTTTGGTTCATTTGGGAATATGGAAATTTTAAAGCATAGGATTTTCCATCACAAGATTTATTTTTAAGAAAAGGATAATATATCTTAGCTCAAAAAAAAACAACAATCTCTTTTTATTTTGAATGTTGATCAAATAGATATCCTTTATAATTTCCATATCTTGTTACATTTCTGTGAATGTACAACACAATTTCTTATAAGTTTTAGTGATGTTTATTCAAAGTTTGATATTGACTGATAAATTAATCAATTGACTGTAGTTTTTTCAAGCTATATTATTTTGATTTAACTTGCACTGAATATTTCAAATTTTGGTTTTAACAATCTTTAAATGACAATATTACTCTTAAAAGTTTTAAAAGACTTATTGTGAGAAGGGTACAGATTGTTTTGTGAGTTGGTTATATTATAAGTGACTGTTGTTTGTATATCAGCTTTTTCCAAATTATTTGTTTGTTGGAGGTTTTTCTCACGAAATCTGATGTAAAAGTTGATACTAATTTCTAGTTTTGGATTGATGTTTATAATGATGGTAAGATTTTTCTTTTGTAAAAGTTATAAATAAAGATAAGTTTATGTTTAGGTTTGTGTCCAAAATAGAAAAAAAAATAAAATATGTACTATATGACTATTTCCCATAATAATAGCATTTTACATATGTCAAAAACTATTTTCTGTAAATTTTGTAAATACTTATGACAATGATAATTGATTTTAAACACATTTTTTAAAGTTAATAATATGTAATGCGGCAAGTTTTCTCTGCAGCTACACAAAATTATCTTAGCTTTTATTATTTGGTTCTTTTACTTCCTGCCCTTTTCTACCAGAATTTGACTTTCTTTGAATTTTGTTCTCTATTTACAAATTTGACTTATTGGCCAGAACCCATCCAGATTTGATTCCTTTTCAATTTTCTGCTGCAACCAGATTATTCCTCCTAAATGGTTGCCCCTTTGCTGATTACCTAATGAAAAAAAAAAAAAAAAAAAAACTGACTTACTTTAAACAAGAGCCCTTTCCTCATACCTTATTTCCTATGTTAAGCCAATTTTGATGATTTACTGCCTGTATTTTGAACTAGACTAAACATATCTAAGTAATAGAACTAGACTAAACATAAGGCTTAAGAAAGGAAATTTTTGAAAATTAATCAAATTGAATTCTTTTTTCTTTCTTTTTTTTTTTTTATCAATTTTATTAAAATTTGTATGAAGTTTGTTTACCATGCATAGCCCAGACCCAAAACACAAAATTTGGTCTTCAAAATCAAATTTTATAGTTTTCTCAAGGAACATTTTAATTCTGCTGACATGTTTTAGGAAATAGCATACCATTTTAGGAAATAGTATTCCTGATAGTTTTGAAAATTTGTTTTGAGAATTTTATCATGCTTGGGTCACCTAGGCCCAAAATGTGTCAAATTTGGTTTTTCTCAAAAAAATTGTGTCCTAATTCTGTTAAAACTTTGTATATAGTAGAAAGTCTAAAAATAATTTTTCTTCTGAAAAAATGCTTATGAATGTTTTTCTTAAAATTCTGACTGATAGGTGACAATTTCTACTTGGCTTATCATTTTACAGCTTATCATTCTACGGCTTATCATTTATAGCAAATCATCACCAAAATCTCTTTACACAGTATTTCTTATTTTATTTCTGTATGAACTTTTAAATTCTGCAGTCCATTAAGTTTTTGCTTGTTATTAAACAAAACAACCTTGCTGTTATCATAAGGCTTAATCCTAGTTCTTTTTCTATAAAGAAACAAATTTAATTGTTTATATTTTCAATTTTTTATATTTTATTCTAGTTTCATTTCAACCTTTTATATGTATTACACACCGATATATTATATATTTAGAATTAAAACAGAACATCTTTTTTAAAGCTTAGTTATATAAATGTGCATAGCACATTAATGTTTCCTTCTTTATCTTATTTTATGTCCTATACATACGAATATTTAAGATTCACATATCATAGTTTATTGTTTTTTTCTTTATTTGTTTGTTTATTGAGGAATAAAGGCTGTATTACTTTGCTAATGTTAGAGTTTTGGAAGATAATAGATTGGAAGGGCTTAAATTGACTGATCCCGCTTTGCATTTGTTATGAATATTTTGATTCATAACAAAAAATTTAATGAATTTTTTTATATATAGCCTAGCACATTATGATATAATATTTTTGTGCTAGAAATCAATTTTTTTTTAATTATTATTATTGATTGTTACTTGTGCAGATGTTATTTAATGTATGAACAAGATATGGAGGTTGTGAAAATAGTGGGTTTTTTTTGTTTTTTTTTTTTTTTTTGATCTTACCAATGTTGAAATAAGTCAAGATGTATATATGCTATTTTTGTGAAATATTTTTTTATAACTATATTTTACCTTGAAAATCTGAGATTTTGTATAGCTTGTCTCGTTCAAAAAGAATTTTTGGTGTAATCATGTATTATAAATAAAAGAATGTGTTTAACACCAATGAACTTATTTTTTGACTCTGCCAATCAAAGTTTTTTTTAGGAGAGAAAAATCACTGTCACTGTAGTGTTTCTTATTCCAAGGTTGTTCTTTATCAATGTATTAATTTATCTTTAAAATTTTTCATATTGTTATTTACTTATATACATATTTATTTATGGCTTTGCTTATAAATATGGTTAACATGAAGTAATACATTATGCTAACATAAATTGGTGTACATTACACTTAGCATTTTGTATGCATAGTTTTAATGAAGAATAATAACCTTTCATGTATAAAACTATTACTAGAGATTATTTAAAACTTCAAGAGAGCTTTACTAAACTTTTTAAATTCTTAATATAACAAATCTTATCCATAAGAAATGCAGTTTAAACATTATGGTATTAAAGTTTTTTTTTTCTAAAACATACCCTTTGACTAGATGTTTTTTGCTATATTTTGAAAACTAATCATCGCTAGGAATAAAGTCCATGTGGATGGTATTGAATATACTCTAATTCGAATTCTTTTTTTTTTTTTTTTTCCTAATCTCCCCAGGCCAAATTAAAATAAATGCGTTGCACTGAAATAGCGGTTTATTTTGGTTAACAAACTTTGAAATCTCCTACAGGTGCTGAGATTTTTTAAAGTAAAAACTTTTTCTTTTTTTTTCAAGAGTTCGCTGCTGTTATAGGGAGACAATAATAAAATGAAAATCTGGTCAATCAAGTCAATCAAGAAATCAAAGTTCACTGTGAAATCATATAAGCATTACCCCTTATCAACTTGCCAAGTTGCCAATGAAATTGATCCGGGTGGCATGGGCAAATCCTTAGCTTTCTTTTTTTTTTTTTTTTTTTTTTTTTCTAAAATGGTAG
>JAUZNK010039200.1:0-17487 GCA_035046665.1 Euphysa ruthae
ATTTATACTTTTATACATATATAAAAAAGTTGTTTCCTTTTAACTGTTTTGCGCACTTTTATTTGTTGCTGACTCAATTTAAAATAAGGATGGAGGTTCGGATAGGAAAAAGGAACACGAGAAGCAATAAAAATATATACTTCAAGGTATTTATTTATATAAAGAAGGTGTATTGTGTAAAAATTTTAAACTGACATCAACATGAATGAATTATTTTTTGAATTTTTGTCATTGACGTAACTGACAATTAAGATTTGATAAAAAAAAAATTATAGTAAATTAATTACATTTAATATTTCAACTAATAACAGATTAAAAAAAAGCTGAAATAACATTACAACCTCCCTCTGAATTAACTGATAATATATTATAAACATCTATCTTATAGGCAGTCATATTACACTTTCCTCATTTACACGATTATTTTTTAAAAATTTTAAAAGTTAAGAATTAAAAAATCAAATTATTTTAAACAAGATCAAAAATAAAAACAAATAGCAAAACATTTTATTTTTTTAAAATTTATATCAATATCTGTATCATTTATACGTGACATTCAATAGTGATGGTGTAATCCACAAGCAAAGTAGTTAGACAAATAATGTTTTAATCAAGTTAAAATTAGTGTGTATTTTTGACCATGCTTTTTTGCACGAGTTTTCGAGATTTTACTATAGAATATTGAACATTCCTTGCTCATACCATATAAATTAAAACCAAAGTGCGCCATTTTCGATTTTAAGCATTCCTTGATTGTATGTAGCACCTGTATTTTATTATTATTATTTATTTTGTTTTTTTGTGTTATACAAGTTTGAGAAAAGTTTTCGCAGTTTACATTCAAGCTATTGAATGAAAAACTCTTATATCAAAAAGCGCTGGTTGTATTATGACACACATCGCGGACTGATATCTAATCTTGGCTCTGGTGATTATAGATATGTTTAAAGTTATGTTATGTTTAAAGTGAGCTGGCGATAGCATTTTATAGTATTTAATTTGAGATCCAGTTATAGAAGTTACTGCTAATGTTTTTCTTCTTAGAAGATGAAGAGTTTGTAAAGCTCATCCGGTCGCTAAAATAAAATTGATATGGCATCTTCAATGCTCGATGCTTATCACCTTGCTCCACATAAATTTCTATATTCTGTTTATTGGTGCTCCAAAAAAAAGTAGATAATAGCAATAACAATATCAAACGGATTAAACCGACAATACATAAAACAAAGTAAGTTCATGAAGGCTGTATATATATATATATATATATATATTTTTTTTTTTTTAATATTAGAGCATCCCGTGTTTTACATAACAGCATGCAAAAATATATCCGTGACAAGTAATATAATAAACGCTAATTCGAATTATTTTTAAAACAAATATTTCCGGAAAATTTCAGGATAGAGTTTGCATCATTATTGCATTATCTCAAACACAAAGTATATTAAATCTTTAATTAATTAGTAATAGAAATATACTAGAAAACTCATACAAACATTTGAATTGCGAAAATCAAAAAATGGTGATTTATATTTTTTCACTCCTTATATTTATATTGCCAGGCAATTGTGATCCTGTTTTCGAGGTTCAGCGAAGAAAAGGCGGAGATCACATTAAAAAAATAGACAATGTAGCTGTAAATAAAGCCCTTTGCCTTAAATTAATTGGCAGTAAGTGGGACAAGAATAGACAAAGGTGTGTTTGCAATGGTCTTTTTAATACATTTACAGTGAAGTCAACGAATGTGTATGGATGTTTTTCTCCGACACAAATAGATGAAGGTGAGTTGTTTTCATTTTTATATGTAGATATCAACACAGAATCAAGGACGGAATACAACTTTTAAATTCCAATATTTAAACCATGTTATTAGAGGATCAACTCAATTTAGTTTACAGATTTAGCTCATCTTAAAGGTAGGGAAAAATTTTAGCTAAAGCTCAGATTTTCCTAAAAGATCATTGACTTAAGCCACTGCAACGGAAGACTGAAGCTCAGTTTTTCATCTCAAATCTATAAGAAATATCCTAGAATTATTATTTTATAACAGCAAGCATTCTAAACGCAGTATTTAGCTATATACTAATATTTTTATTTGATGATATGGCTCCTTATATAAGAATTACAAATTGCATTTCGACCTTGTTCATGAATCGATGTTATTCATTGAGGTTTCACATCATAATTACAACAAATCATGCAAAAATCTCAGTTTCTTATAAAATAATTAGCACATGCTTATAATCTCATGTCTAATCGATGAAAGCATCTTTAACGGATGTAAAAAAGGTCAAATTATTCTACTATAGTTAACCTTTATTAAAAGTCATAGCCTGTTTTTAATGAAATATTCATTAAAAAGCTAATTATTCCCTTAGTTTAATTATGCACCACAAGTGAAATTTTGGAGTTTTGGACTTATTTCACAAAAGACCTATGCCACATCCTAAAACTCCCGTTAAAAGGGATTTAAACTGCCATCTTACATTTATGTTAGGGAGAAAATATGTTTTAAACATTTGTTAAGTTCAAACCATTTGTTGCCGCCAGAACAGGTTAAGTTATTTAATATAATCTTTTCAAAATTACATGATCCAAACGCATGTATTTTACTTTTTTTATCCTCTGTAATTTCTCTTCATCCTTTACATTTTCTTTCTAAGTTGAAAAAACATTCTGAATCGAAACGCTAATAAAGTATTTTACTTGATCTCTATAATAACAGAAAAAATAAAAAAGAAAAGAAAAAAGAAATATTTGGATATATTAAACATTAACCGGTCGGTTACGAAAATACCTTTATACCTTGTGTTCCCGCCTAAATAGGTTAGGTTATTCAAATATAAATTGCATAATCCAAAGGAATATTTTTTTTTCTTTTTTTTTTGAATTATGCCCTTAATCAAGTCTTATTCTGCGTTTTGCAATAACAGACTCATTTTGTAATACTTGGCGCATTTTCTAACAGCCTTCCTCTGTTTTATATTATCTACTATGTTCCTGTAATAAAAGATTGTTGCATTATGTAATAACGAAGCTGTCGCGTTTTATAATAACTTCTTGGCACATTTTGTATTACAAAAGCTGCTATTGTTTGTAATAACAGTATTTTTATTTAGTTGCCGATTTTTTTAGGAAACTGTATTGATACAGAAATAACCGAAAATATCCATAAAACAAAAAAAAAAAAAAAAAAAATGATTCTAAGGATTTTTTGAGATGGTTAGAAGTATTGCAGTTGAATAAATTAAACTTTATACCAGCTGCTACTCAATTCTATCCTTTACCACTCCATTCTATCGAATATTGCTCTCAGGGAGGTAGAATACTAAAAAAAATTGGGATATTTTTTTTATCCATGACTAAATGAAATTGTAACATAAATTATTCACATCCTGTCTGTATGTATCTTTTGGTTAAATTTTATTGCTTTGTCAAGCCCGACAGAAGGAAACTAGATATTGTAGGTTTGTGATTTTTCTTTGCTCATCCCCTGTAATTCCTCTTCATCCCTTGCCCTTCTCTTTCTAAGTTGATAAAAAATTCTGAATTGAAACTCCAAGTAAAAAAGAATTTGACTTGATTTCTATTATAAAAGAAAAAAAATTGAAGGTAAGTGGCAAAATAACAGAGAACTATTTGTATATATAAAAGATAAACAAGTCGGATATTGACCCGTCATTAAAATAGTTATAAATTAGCAAGATTTACCCACTTTCATTTTGTGTCTATCAACTGTTTATTACTGTTGTCTGGCAGAAACAATTAAAGTATTGGTTTCAGACATCTATCGGTGTGAGTTCGATCTTAGCTTGTGACCAAAGGCTTTCTTTAGCGTAACCTCAAGAGGGAGCTGTAAGTATACCAGCACTAAATCCGGTAGCTCAATTATTTACTTTTGTTATTATAAAAAAGCACACTTTTAGGCCTAGATCATCCAAAAACATGTTCAAGCAGGTCTAGTTCATATAGATCTAAAAGATTTTCATCAAAAATTGTTTCGTCATAGACGCACATTAAAAGATATCTACTAATACAAAATTGATATAACAAAGTAACTTAAATATTAGAGATATACAGTTAGCTTGAACTCTCTCATTTCATTTTGTGAACTTTCCCAGGCTAACCTATTATTTTTCCTTACTGAACTGTTCATATACCTTATATCTAATACACTTAAACACTTAATGTTCCGTCAAATTTTCAGAACACGTATTTTAAAAAGTACACTTGACATATTGGGTTTACCCAAGTTCTTTTTTGATAAATGCACTTTCAAAACCTTGCAAAAGTATTTCATGTGGAGATCTGATAGATTACTCTAAAAAGCAAGAGCATATAAAACTCAGTATAATTATTATTAAACATTTTTTTTTATATATTGGCGTGCAAAACTTTTTACATATTGCCCTTCGTCCAGATTCATTACACCATTTCTTGGGCCACATAGTTGGTACTCAAGTGCTTTGCAAAATTTCCTATTTTGTATACTCATATATTGATGATGGATCTGATTTCTTTTCGGATGTACATTTCGTAAGCTGTTGCATGCCGCTGTTGATTTTCATTTTGTCTCGCTTACATAAATTTCTTTACATTTGCATTGGAATAAATATATACCATGAAAGCTGTTATTTGGAAGTTTCGTTTTCCTTTTCGTTGTTAGGTTTAAAGGCGGTTTTATAGCCTGCTTTTGTAAATATTTTTCTTAGCTTAGGTAGTAGTGAAGAGATCATAGTAGAGAAATAGTTTCCAGATTGTATTGAAGAGAGGATGAAAGATTATATATTGGTAATGGTATTTTTTGTTTCACTACTTATAATATTTTAAGCAATTTTGATTTTTGAAAACCATCTTCAACAAATATTTTTTCGAGCACTTCAAATATAACTGAACGACCAAAAGCTTGTTTTGCTCCCTCAGTTTCCATGTCTTCAGAAGAACTTTCGTAATTTAACTGAAATTTATAATTTCTTTTTCATTCATTAAACACTAACAGGTCATCGAAAACGACTTTTTGGTATAAAAAACATAATTTACAGTAACTGTATATATGACGTCCAAAAATTTTCTATTTTCGAGGAAAATAACTGTAAACACCTCTTTAACGAGTTGAAACTACGCTCTTGCGACTTATCATCACACGATGCACCTGTATCAATAGTTTTATCACCAAATTGAATTTTAATTTGTTTTCCTACTAACTGATTCAAGTGCTGGAAACAAACTTTATTATTATTCTTATTGTTCCATGTCTTCGGCATAGCTGTGTTCATTAATTTTGTAGATTTATCGCTGCCGGTATATCCATGATATACCGGCATATATATTCCACTTAATCTCATAATAATTCCATTCTGCAGGTAGTTCCCTTTGAACCCTTTTCTTTTATAGAATGATTTGTTATTTATTCAGAAATTTAGAAGTTGTACTTTAGTCCTTTTTATGCATGAGTTTAATTTATTTAAATTTAATAATTTTCTATTTTTCATAAAATGGGTTATGAAAGGGTTGTGAAAGGTATAAGAAGCTTTTTATTTTTTATGTGTTTTTTTTTTTGTAGAATTTTTAATCGATGAAATTGTGTATCATGAGTACTTCCCCATACTCTGCTATAATAGCATAAGAGAGGTGGCTATGAAAAAGGTTAAAATAAAAATTTTTTTCTCATTTTATAGTCTAGAAAAGATCTTGATTTAAATAAAAATCGTTTTACGCTACCGGTGATTAATATACATTAAAGTGATATAAAAATATTTGTTTTGAAATAAAAATATATGCAACGTTTTAAAACTTACGTTCATAAAACAGTTGGCTATGTTTAAAGGCACGTAAGTAAATATTAGAACAATAGATGTTTAAGAGCATTCGAATGGAATGCTAATGATTCTTTTGTTGCGTTTAAATAAAATTCTCTGTCGACATTTCATTGAAATCAATTTTGATTTGGTTTTGATTTGGTAACTATTGTCTCGATTGAATTATTCTCTACTGTTCTAACATTATTAATAAAGAAATGGGGAGGCAAGACAAAAAAATGAAAAAATAGGCACGAATTTCGCCTCAACTTTCACCTCAGCTTTTGGTCCAAAAATCGGCAAGAATTTTCTCCAGAGTCTGCAAATAAAAAAAAAAAAACTTTCCTTACTATAGAGAATTTTTCGCGTTAATGCCATATGAGCTCCAACTGCAAAGCGAGCGTAGCAAGCTTTTTTGCTTTTGCAAAAATTAAAAATAACAATACCTCAAGAATTGATCCCTGTGGAACACCATAGTCTAATTTAAGTATACCTGAATTTTCTCTATTTTGAAAGCCAAATTGATCATTGTAGTGCAACGATTTTATTATTGCGAAGTAACTATTAGCTCTGTCACAAGTAAATTTTTCATATCTTTTTCAGAAAACTGGGAGGGTTAACTTTTGTTGTTTTTAGTTTATCCGGAAAAATGCTTATAAATAAACGAAAAGTGAAAAAAATAAAATAATGGTTTCCTTATACTATTGATAACATTGATTTTGCTTGCGACATCATCGTCACCACTACATTCGTTTCGTTTTAGTTTAATTAGTGAATTATTTGATAATAATTGCGTTATTTTTGATACCAGCTTTTTTTTTTCACTAATTTGATATAAGTAGAACATTTGAATCTTTAGCTTTACAGCGATGAAGTACAAAGAAACTGCAAGTGCGGCTAACCATTTTAAAAACCTTTCAATATAATGTAAAATCTGTGCTTTTGCAATCAAAGTTGAAAATTGGACTTTTGACGATATCTGGTCATGAATTTTCAGTTTAATATCAAACTTCGAGCCTCTGATCACTTAGTTGCTTATCGAAGGGAGAGAGCACTGATATTTATGCCAAAGCTAATTGTGTCAAAACAAGATATTTATTGGTTTTAATATTGGGGGATGGGAGGAATAGTATCACGTTAAAAAGTAAAAACTGCAGGGTCTGTGATTGAATTACCAGAGAATTAATTCAATATTATTATTATTAATATTCTTAATATATAATTTTCGTTTCCAGCTTGTCAATTATACGATGATGGGCTTTTCGATAAAACATCGGTTTATACACAGCAAGAAATATACGATAATCTCGATATTAATGTTGATTTAAACGCCTTTGTGACAAATTTGCCAGCAGGTTGTGAGGAGAACGCAGAAAGATCTTTGTCTTTGTGGGACAGTCAAGGCTGGATTAAAATGGATAGCCCTGATATCTTGGCTGGATTAGTAAGATACACTTTTGACTTAATCAAATTTATTTATAATATGCATCTTATTTGCTTTAACCTTCATGATAGCAGCTGTCCTATCCTACCCTATGCTGGGGAATGGTAATGTTTGGTAATGGTATGCTAAAGTTTGAAATTAAATAATTTATTTTCTAGCCGTTTTCGTAAAGTACTTTTTTTTTTTGGTTTTCAGTAGGACAAAGCCTTAAAATGAGTAACTTATAAATTTTTTGTTGGTACACTACTGCCTTTTTCGATAAAATTATAAATTTAACTCAGAGCAAAGAGAAAGTGATAAATAATTGTAATAAATGATTATTACTGATGTGATGTAAGTGTACCAATGTAATTTGTTTAGTACAATTAAGATATATATTTGCGACTCTTTGTACCCACTTTGAATTTAGCAAATTCCCTTTTATCTTTGAATGAATAATAATAACGATAAAAATAAGATTCAATTTTTTATATCAAAGTACTTGAAATATATGGAATAAGCTTAAAACATTCTTGGGATATTTAACGCTTAAACGAAAACGAAAGTAAAAGTTTGAGAAAAATCTATAATGTAAATTAAATTACAAATTTTTTTTTTTTATAAAACTTTTAAATACAATTCAGCTCGTTAATTCTTTTTTGAAAATATATAACTAATAAATAAATAAATATATTTGCCAAGCTCATTATTGTTATTCACCAAATCAATTTAACACCAAAAAGATTTTTGATATGTCAATCTCGTTTCCATTTAATTATTTCAGAGCCTATTTATTGATTGCAAAAGACTTTTTATTTAGGTAAGCTATACAAAGTTTGCTACCATTCTCATATCCAAAGTCTTTTATCAGAAATCGCAGTTGTTTTATTATTCAAATCGACTTTTCGATGGCGTCTGAAATTTTGCAATAACATGTGGAATTTTTCCACACGAAATTTTCTTCTGAAAGTATTTCTTTGAAATGTACTGTTTTGTTTATCATTTTGTCCATGTCGCAATTTATTTAGAACTGTATGAATGTAATATGATTCAAGATTAGTTCCCCATGTAGATCAAATTATGCAAAAAAATTAAGGTTCATGAATTCTCATTTTTAGATTTTGCAGGAAATCCTACTTAACCAATATCTTCTTTTGTTCGTAACCAAAATATGTCTGTCTATTTCTCAAGAAACTATAAGAAAGTTTATTTATCGGCTTAAAAACCTCCTAATTCGTTAAATATCAAGAAACAAATTAAGAAATAATTGTATATCTATACAAAAAAACTGACAGTGAAGTGTTATAGTAAATTTTTTTTAAAACAAGAGTAATACTCTAGAAAGAGATAAAAATAGAGGATTGGAGTTACTTCATTAAGCTATGGAAGTTATCAAAGGATTGAACGATAAATTACATAGAGAAAATATTGATATAAATAAAATGCAGTTTGGTTTAGTCAAGATGTCGTGTAGTGATCGAAAGGAATGTTATGCATGACGTAAGTTCTATTTGGTGAAAATTTAGATAGTTACCTCTGGTAATGAGTCAGAAAAATCTCAGATAAATTAAAAAAGCTGATTAGAGAATTCCGTCATCAAAAATGTTATTCAGATCAGTAGATTGAGTTTTTCGGACATTTGGAAATATTAGCGGAGGGTAGTTGGGTAGGAAAATGTAGAGACATGATAATTCCGAAAGCAAAATCGAGAAGTAGACTAAGGAAGGCATGACATAAAGTAATAGAGACAGGTTTGCTGCAGAGACTTTTGAGTTTAGACCCGACAAAGTCTAAATCAACACGGTCGTAAAAATGACGATGATGGTGATGATAACGATTACAATGATTATTACAAAGATGGCAATGATGATTTACAAAAGAATTAATTCCATAATTTTGAAGAACACTACAAAATCTATGTTAAAATATTATCTCCTTAGATTTGGGTTCATTAAATAAAAAAAGTTATTGCTGTAATTTGCAAATAATTGAGAAATGGCTTGAGAAATAACAACTTTATCTCATGATTTCTAAATCTCTTCTAGATAAAATAAAATTTGCTTTTGTTGTGAACATTTTATAGATTTTTGTTGATTTTTCATATCTAAAGTGTCATTAAATATTTAGTTGTTGTGACCAAAAATTTTTGGCGGAAATTTTATTATAACTGAATGAAAAAACTTTGCTCTAAAATGATTTTAGAATGATTGTTTTGCTATTTATTATAGATTGCCAACGAATACAATGGAAGAATTTTTAAAATTGACATACAGTGTTTTTCCGCCGTTCAATGTATTATCATGAAAGATAAATTGTCATATACAAGTAAGAACATTAGGTTTAAATGTTACTCTAAGTGATTTGATGCTGATTTCTTATTGGTTGATAAATAGGTTTTTGGCCATGGAATGCATTTTGAAAACCATCAAAAATTAGAAAATAAGATAATTCTAACAACAAATACTAGTTAGAAATTATCTGATATTCTACATCTATATTAAAAATTGTGGGAAAAATTATTATATACCTAACATGTCAGAACTGAAATTTCTTAAAAATTTGAGAAAAAATGAGAAAAATGGTTAATTATTTTAATTTATCAGATATTTGATTTATATGTTCATGTAAAAGAAAAAAATAATTAGATAAATATTTTATAACATCACAAGCATTTTTACAAATTTGGAAGACTTTTTATTGATTTTCTTGTATTTAAACACATTACTTGGCTACTTAACTCGAGATATGTGCACATGAAAATACCATGCGCCTATACGTTTATCAAAAAAAAAAGAGAAATAATTCTGTTATCTCTAGTTGTAGTGCCTCCTCCTCCAGCCACGACTACTACTTTAGAAGCAGTTTCCTCAACAACTTCCATTCCAAAATCAGCACTTTCAAAGGCTACACCTGGTAAACAGCCAATTGCGACTAAAAACGGAACCACATCGTTAAAATCAACTAATACAACTAATCGATTTAATCACACAAATAATTTCGAAACATCACCTTATAATACATCAGATGGAGCAATTATAGCAGTAATTGTTATTCTGTTAGCTATGTTATTCGTGATATTAATCTTGATGTTCAGGTAGGTTACATTTACTTTAATTAACACTTGATCTTAGTTTTAGCGAAAAAAAAGAAACATAATTTTTTCGTTAATGATTTTTCAATGTTACAACGTTCCTTTGTTGTAATATTAGGCAAGCGTGATCTTAAATAAAAGTATAAAATATCGCACGAAAAAAGCCAAAATGAACATAATCACTGGAATGATGCGATTATTTTATCCAATAATTTGCTGAGAATATTTCATTTGCTTAAATTCCTCCACGTACATAACCAGCACTTCCTGGTACAAATGGATACTACCCGAAATTTTTTTTTTTTTTTTTTTTTTTGGCGTTTTAACACACAGGTTCAAACAAATTTTTTTAATTTAACAGCCAATCAATTCAAATTCAAAAAAGGGCTAAAAACTTTTCATTTAAGGCGTAGAAAGGTAAACTATTAACAATTATCACTGTACCTGAAATAAAGAAACGTCATAATTTTTAATTACTTTTGTCATTAGATTCAGATACAAATTAATGGTGAATCTTACTAAATTTCAAACTTCAAAATCATCAAATAAAAAGGAAGAGCTTGGAGTAAATATTGATAACTATCAAGATCTTCCTCGAATATATCATATTGATTCGGTGGTAGAAAAATATTCGCAAGTAAGCGATCAACAACAGGTAAAAATTTCATTTCTCTGCTTAAAACTTAAGCAAGAGCTTTTTCTAAATCTACAGTGACAAAACAGACGCTAACAATATCATTTGAATTAATGCTATAACGGATATATTTATTTGAACAGCTTTGCTGTGTGTTTATTTTTTTGATTTTCACCCAGCAATGGGCTATAATAAATATGAATATTTATATGAATATTTAGATAAAGCAGTTTTCCTGTAAAATTTAAGATCAAAGATTAAGAAAAAGAAAATGCAAGCGGTGGCAAAAAAGAATTTTGTATCAGACTTTTTTCAAAAATAGCGCTATTAAGTTAATAAAATTTTCAAAATTCGTCTTATCGCTAATATTTTGTTAATAACTTAAAGTAATGTTTCTACCCCGACAAGATTCTGAAAGATGATAAAATATTCTCTTCAAACGCAAACATTTTTATTCAAAGTTTTAAACAAGATTTGTTTTTTCAATATAATACAAATTATATATTATACTGTAGAACGAGACTTCTCTGTATATCTTACCATGTGACAATGAAAATATTTACGATACTGTATACGAATCAAGTCAAAATCATACTACAGATCAGAAGAAAAACACGGAAATCTCACCTCCACTAGAAAAATCCGTCAATAAATCGAATGATACCAACGATAATAACATAAAATTAGTGCAGAAAGCTCATCATGATTCAGAAAGTTTAGAAAAGAAGTTGAATATTTCAGAGGAATACAAAGAGACACATGACTGGATTGAGAATCCCTACATGAACACAGAACCAGACGAAGAATATAATGAGGTGTATGATGCTGTTAATGAAAGTACCTCTAAAAATGATATTTGTGGTGATAAAAACATTGACGGAGAACACAGCATATTAAATAACTTAACTACGGAACTTACATACACTGATTCGAATAGCCAAGATGTCATATATGATGCCGTGTTTGAAGGAACTGAAGAAAGTCTGTACTTCGAAACAGAATTGCAATCTCCTATTTTGCCAAATCGATATGTAGGGGATAAGATATTTCCTTCCTATAGTGAAGATACAGATTTAGTAATAAATGATGATGAAATTTACGAAGAATTGAAACGCTAAATGAATTTATTTTTGAGCTTTCGGCTTATAATTACAAAAATTTGTTATTAACTTCATAATCTTATTTACTGAATTATTTATAATATCCTGCCCACATTATTATTATCTTTGTTTACCATCGTTAAATAGAGTATAACACATAATATAAGGGACCTACCTTTATGTGGTCAATGGTGTGACGTGAAATAGTATGTATCAACTCTTTTTAAAAGCTTAACATCTAACTAGATAGCTTGGTTTAAAAACATTAATAGTTAAAAAACTATTCTGAATTTTTATGTCATGTGAATGACACGAAAACCCCAGTTTTCAGAATTTATCAATGTATCAAAAACACTTTCTCTCTGTATGCACCAGTATTTTAAAGAATCTTTGAGTGATATATTATTAAAAAAACTACAAGTTTTCCAGCAGTATCGTTCCTATAATAATAAGAAAAAGGACACGCAGAGTCTTTATTGGAATTTTTTTTGTTTTGACTTAACAGATATTCTCTGTAAAAATCAGACAGCAAAAACTCCTTCTTAGAAGATACTGGTTGTACCATTATGGTTTAAAAGATATTTTCTGTAACAGTTTGACAATTTTAACAAAAAGCAAATATAGTAGAGCTATAATGTCTAATATTGATTTCAACATGGAACTACAACATTTATCACTTAGTAATTTGTGAATCCAAATATTTTACCATGATCTAAGGCGCATTATCACACAAATTGAGCCAAAATACATGCGACTTTAAATGAGTCCGAATTTGAATACAAAAAAACAGACAAAGTTCTTAGAAAACAAAAGTTTTGGGAATGTGAAACCTAGAAGTGGCGAAAATCTCTTCTCTTTTTTTACAACTTCAAAATTAGCAAGACTTATGTTAGCCGTTTTGCTACATGTATTGTTGTGTATATTGTTTTTCATAGCCTTATATTTTCTAAAGAATATTTAGATAACTGGATTTTCCTGCCATCTTTAAAACAATAGCTTAAATTTCAAGGTAATGTAAAATTTAGGCAAAATATGACCATTCAAATAAACAATCTAATTTCCTTAAAATGGTTTGCACATTATACTAAGCACTATCAAATTAATGAAATCTCAAAAAAAAAAAATAAATGGGTCCAATAAATTCTTTGCTAATTCAAGGTAGTACTTGTTAACCCGATAAGCTTTGGCGAAATTAACGTAAATGTGCATTAATTTTACGTTGGATAAGATTGATTAACTACAGATATCTATCCTAAACAAATTTACGGAATAGTTTAAGGCTTTTTTCTTGGTACATTTCATCTTTAATTGATGCTAGGGAACTATAAAAAAATTTTTCTTCAAGGGCTCATTTAATATTAAGCCTAATAATTTGGACATAGCCGTCTAACATGAGATAAAAGAGGTAAGCCCGTTCGGTATAAACCCATTCGGTATATCCCCAGTTGCTATAAACCCATTTAGTATAATTTTAAAAACCCATTCACTACAAATCCAGTAGGTATAAATCCACTTTGTATATTAAGGTACAGGTAAATGTAAAAAAAGTACTAGGAAAAAAATTTAAGGATAAAAAAAGTGCTGCGACGCGGATTTACAGACCCCATTTTGCAGCTGGGCATGTCTGATGGTACTTTGGCGCTCTTGTACTTTGAGCACATGTACAACCTTATAAACGTTGAGAGCCTGCTTCAACATTCAGAACAAGGTGCTAAACTTCTATATTGTTTGTGGTGCGGATGTCATTCGTATTGTAGTGGGCCAACACCACAGGATGAAACAGGATAGCCTCCGGATTACACCAGGTCTGCCACAAGTATGTCAACGGTGCGTTCCGCATCTCCATCGCAACCACGGCAGTTAAATAATCTAGGATGGTTTGCTAAATCAATGAAACGATAAAATCCTGACGGAAAACGAAAGTTTACAGTGAAGCGATTGCCATGGCCATAATTTTGCGCACCAACCGTCTTACTTATTCTGCTCGCACAGACCCTTTAATCTTTAAACCTTTTACGCACCGGCAGAAGTGGAATAGAAAGGTGTTAATAATCACCCCCGGAAAGAATCTTCGTCGAGCCTTCAGTGCCACCATTTCATGGTCAATTAATCTTCTGTTTGGATTTCAAATCAAATCCAGGACGTTCAATTCATGCCGGACTACATCAAAAAGCCATTTGTGCGTGCGCCGTTCCTTGTTGGGTAGAAGCGCGTACACAAGTGGAGATATCTGTCTTAAAACTCTATCGTGTATCGTAAAAAAATGATAGAATAACGCTGGACTGGAATTAAAAGTTCCATCTAGCAGCAGTATGTTCGAAGCAACATTTTTCTTCAAAACCTCGTCTGAAGCAAAAACCACAGCACCTCCATCATGATGCACCTTCCGTTCCAGAGTATTCTCCATCGAAGTTGATGGTCTGTCTGGTTGTAGGCATGGACGGACACTTCGTCAAACGAACTTGTATCACTGAACTCTGGTTGCGAGAGCAACCTGCGCTTTATGCCAACATGATGAATGCTCACTTCAACCTTCATTGAAGCCTTCTATTTTGTGGCATTGATAGCAAGTGTGGGTATTTCAAATGCATGGTCACCTGGAACCTTAGTAAATTTTTCGCCGATAGTTATTGCGGTAGCGCTCCATTAAGTGTCGCAGCATCTCAAATACGGCTTTTGCAAGACTTTTTGTACTCGATGAAAGAAAAACCCAGTAACTACAAATTTCAGAACTCCTTGATTGCTGTAGATAAATTCGACTTGCGTGTCTAAAGCAAAATTATTTTGACAGTATCGACAATTTTTATAATAATTTAGTGTTAGGCCTCGAAATCATGCTATATATAACAAAAAGAGAGCAATAAATCTCGCTTTTTTGAAAAGTTATCTTTTTACTATATTAATCATAATTTATAAATAATAGCAGCTGTGAAATATATATTAAGATTTAATTATCCGTGTTAAATTTTTGTTTCCTTTTTCCGTATACGTTCTCTATTTATTTTAGAAAACTAATAACTTTATGACGGAAGAAGAAGTAACGCATGTTTTAGCACATCATTTTTAATCAATGGAAGTAATTAGAATGCCAAGTTTTAAAGTTGAAATTGCTGGCTTGGTTGGTTTAACTTAAATAGAATAGGCAAAGGAAGTTCTTGAATATTTTAGTTTTTTTAATATTTGAATTCTTTTAAATACCCAACAGTTTCCTTGCTATGTTAACAATGTTGTTAGTGTGAGTGACAAATTTTTTTGCAGAAAAAGAGAGCCCAATTCAAATTGAGCCTAGAAATTGGAGAGGCCAATTTCTAACGGTATCAAATATAAATATAAACATGCCTTTATCAGAATGGGTTGTCCATTTCGTCGATCTTATCGTTTGCTTAATTCCTTTTCTCTCGTAGAGCGTATGAGCGCTGTTACAGTGAATGTAGATATTGAACAGCAGAAAGTGAAAGTAAAAGAATCAAATTAATTCAATGTCTTTGGGATTTCGGTTACAGAGGAGTAAAGTACAAAAAAAAAAAAAAAAAAAAAATCGATATTCCGAGTCTAGTCGAAGCTTTGCTTTGAGGCTTCGAGCGCGATCGAGGTGATCCAATTTTCCAACTCTTTCGTTTAAAAATATGGTATTAAAAAGCTAGCAGGATAAAAAGTTAAATTTATGAAGGGTGCAATGTTTAGCGGATCAGAGCCAGTAAATATGGATATGAGACCATCACATATTGAATAAGAGTTGGAATCCAGAACAAATATATCACTGTTCAGAATGTTAATAAAATATTAGAAAAACAACTTACATTTATATAGCTGATCTTCAGAAAAGTGTTTTACATTACGTAGTGTATCTACACACAATTATCTAAAAGATAAATTATTATAATATCATAACTGAACTTTATACCATCAATATTTAACTATAATATTATATTTTGTTCAAATAGTAGTATTATTAAATGTAAGCCTTATTTTTTTTTTATAAATAAATTTGAAAATTTAAAAATCAAATCTACAAAAGTTATTGAGCGATTTTTCTGCACCTAATCTATAAACATAACAGCATACACCATTTTGAAAAAACTTGTCACTCTTAGAAATATATATTAAAATACTAAACCACCACATGTGAAATTCGGCAATACTACATTTCTGATTGCTGCCTGGTTTTCTTTGAAAGATGCACTCCATTACTTTTTTATATCAAAGGCATTCGAACGTTTGAACAAATCGAAAGTTTTAAAAATTCGAATATTTAGTGTCATTTTTATAAATAGCGTGTGGAGCGGGCGCTGTTACATTTGAAAAGATTTGATAAGTTTTCACAGAAACACGTGGTTTTACTCAGATATACTAGGTTTTTCTGGTAGATAAACTGGGTTTTTCTGGAGATATTTTACAGAAATACTAAGTTTTTCTCTTTTAGCTTCGAAAAACCTATTATTTTTGTAGAAAAAGCCAGTTTTTCTGAAAATATAAATATATTTTAATAGAAAAGCTAAGTATTTCAGAAATAACTTTAGAAATACTAAGACTGTCTGAGTTTACTCTGCAAAAACCTATGATTTCTCCAGAAAACTCTAATTTATGGAAATATGTAGTTTTAAGTGATATATTCTAAACATCAGTCATAATTCGTACATTTATAACAAAGGTGTCTGTTGCAATTGGTTAATTAATTTCAAACATAATATCTAGTTTCCATTTCTTGTGAAACAGGCAGGTTTTAAACGACGAAAAGTAAACATTAAAAGAAAATTGATCGTAATCATTGTTCCAAGAATAACAATAAATTATGAAGAGTTTAAATTTTTTAGAATCAATGACGGTTTTAGGTCCTCAAACCAAGGAACCATTTCTCGAGTTTCAAGTAAAGGTGTTGCGTTTCTCATGAGTTTCTAAGGTAAAGTTAGTTTATGATTTTATCAGTAAGCTCTTTTATAAACGTTACTTATCTATATATTTTATATGAATCACTACAAATCGCTAAGATAAAAAATAATCATGATTCAGGTCCACCATTCAATTTACTTTTCTAAATTTTGACTTTATCTTTCCTACCCTTGTGAGTTTTACTGTTCTGTAATCCGTTTTAATCTTTATCTGATCATTTTTATCCAGGTTCAGTTGAACACCTATTCTAAACCTAAATATGTTCGTCAAAACAATAATTTCAATGGGTATTAATTTTGTTTATTTGTAACAAATGTTTTGTATATTTGTAAACAAGCAGTGTATTTTGTAAGTTTGCTGTAAAAAAAAGGTTTACACACCATATAAAATAGGTCTATTGGAAACACGGAATGTTTTTGCTAACCAGAAATGAGTAAAAGCTAGTAGAGGATCGATTTTTTTCACCGTACTGTCAAGACTATATAAATTTGTTCTGTTATATATTTGATTGTTTGTACGTGCATGTTTATTTATAAACCATGACATCGATC
>JAUZNK010039211.1:0-17483 GCA_035046665.1 Euphysa ruthae
ATAATGGTTATATGGTATTAATTTAATTTTATAATAATCCTATCCACATGCCAAAATGTAAGATTTCAAAGTAGAGTGAATTAATATAATTTTTACTTTTTTGTTGTGTCTCGATAGGGTCGAAAAGTGATAACCCTCGCTCTGTACATAAACACGTGGAGTCTTTTATACAATCAAAATTAAAGTGCTTTTGGGATGTTTAAATTGTAGAAATTGCAGTTAAAATTCTATGATTTTTTTTGGTTGTAAAAAGATATTTTCTTTTTCTCAAAAACCATATTTAAAACCTTACTATGCCAGTACAATTTTTCACAAAAAAATTGCTGATGTTATCGATATAACTTTACTTTTGTGAATTTATTTGAAAAACTGAAATTATGCTAGATGTAATCTACTTTCATGGTGTTGGGAGCTGTGAAGATAGCGGTAAGAAAAATTTACAGGGGAGTCTTCTTACAAGCAGGTAATTTATTGTGGAAGTTATATAATTTTGAAAGTGTTTTGGAAGAAATATTATCAGGAATTATATCATTTATCATTCCTCCACAAAAGAAAAAAATCCTGGAAGCCATGAATTGTGGGGTTAGTTTTAGAAAAAACCAGAAATTTAGAAGTCAGTAGTTATTTATTCAGTAACACTTTTTCCGTAAATTTCTGGTTTTGTGAGTTAGAACTTTAAAAATTGGGTATTTTTATTGGTTAGACACATGCCAAACAAAGCAAATAGAAAAAATTTTATCTGGGAATAGGGAAATACAGTGATTTACATGATAATATTTGGCAAATCTTCAGAAAATAATTGCTACAGTTTAAGATAAATAAATAAGCAATAAAGAATTTAGTATAGTTGCCAACTTAATTGATGATACAATAAAGAATTTAGTATAGTTACCAACTTAATTGATGATACAAGCTATTAATAAAGACTGAAAATATTTATGGTTGTTTACATAAAAATAATAAATAATAACAAAAATAGATATGTGAAAAGGTTAAACAAAAAAGCCTAAGGCATTGAAAAAGTATAAAAATAATTCGATAATGAAAATGTTTCGCAAAAACGAGAAAAAAAATAAAAAGATCATTCGCAAATTCATAAAAAAAATCCTTTGCAGACAATAAAGAATGAAAGAGAATAAATGAGAGGACATATGTTTAATGGACTTCAATTTTTACTTTGCTAACATGACGATAATGGAAATATTTTAACAACTAATAACAGCAATAAATTCTCATAAAATTTTTATGTTAGTCACCCACCATTAATACCCTAATCCAAACTAACCGTTCATATAAAAACAAGTGACACAAAAAATAGATCACTTGGTTGTAAAGAACGATATTTGTTATCTGTTGTAACAAATGATGTATTCTCACTTAGCGAGCTTTGCAGCTAATGCTCATTTGGCAGTAACGTAAAAAATTCTCTATAGGAATGAAGATTTTTTTGTTTGCTGACTCCGCAGAAAATTCCGATTTTTTACGGTAAAGAAAACCTTTGGTTGGCATTAAGAAATGAAAAAACTCATTGCATTTACAAACGAGAAAACATAAACCATATCAAATTTATAAATGAAAAAATATACTCATCACATTTGCAAACGAAAAAACATTTTGCATTTTAACAGCTAAAAACCAAATATTTTCATTTCACTCAAATTTGCAATACAATACAATACTATAAGAGGCTTCATACTACAAGCATGAAACTTGGTCAGAATATTTTTCATAACAGTTTTTATCAAAAAATTGAAAGAGACACTTTTGGAAGTCGTTCGGACGATGATGTCAGATTTTTTTATTTTCAAGGTATAAACCTAAACAATATACGTACTGTTGTAAAGGAACTTCTATCCCGGTTAAACGATTACTTTTCATGTTATTAAACTTTTGACGTCATCACTTTTGTAGGAAAAATATGTTTCTTTTCAAAGGTAGTAGATCTATACATCGCTGGAACGCGAGTTTTATGCTGATCAGCTTTTACAAACAGACTATATGCTAAATATACATTATTTTTGAGATATTTGCTGAAAACCAAGATTTAACTAAAATACCTTTTAATTAGCAAAACTATGATTAATGTTCTTTAAAAACTAAACCCACAATTTTTTCGGCACATCTAATCAACTGAATTAGTTTTGTCATAAAGTAAAATCACAGCTCAAAGGCTATCTATAAATATGAATAATAGTAATACTTTGAGGTCAATGACTGTAAACCAGTAGTGAGCATTTGTTGACTAAATTTTTTTGTTCCTCTTCCATTCATTATATAAACTGAAATGCATTTGTTCAGTAAATGCTAATTTGGACAGATCAACTAACAATGCTAAGGATGCTTGATGAGCATATAGAATACGTTTCACATTTAAACCAGTAAGAAAAATTTCCATCTACCACCTGTGCTAATTTTTGCTTTTTGGAAAGTTTCTATTCAGCCACTTCCTTCCGGCCAGTCACTAATTATGTTCATAAAGGCCATTTCGATATATAACGAGCCCATCATCCATATTACAATGTGGTCTGTGTAAAACCACTGTACTTGATTCCCCAAGGCATAGACTGGAAGATCACCAGTCATTACAGTCGTTTGTCCAGGGTTTAAATAGTTAACTAGGTTACTGATTACTTTTTTGCTCTGGTACACCATTGATGTGGAATTGATAGATTCGTACAATAAAGGCAATAATTAAGTTTTTGCTGCATTACTTCTATAATCGATGTTACTAGAATAAAATTCTGCAGAAGTTGTACCAATCTCCGGCGACAAATTCTTTAAATCACAAATCCATGGTATAGCTTCTTGTGACACGGATGACGTTGATGGATGTGTAGCAGGTGCAACTGGATATTCAGGTCTACAACATTTTCCAGCATGGTTTTGGTATACTCAAATGGTAAATCAGATTAAATTAGGGCAAACAAGACCATCGCTATCGTATTTTGCAAAGTTGTATTATAATATTGAATTGGATTTCTTTAATTCGGTTACAGGTAAGAAACACCTAATACCTCAGCTGCTAAGAACTCCACTAAAGACTTTTTTGTGCCTTGGCATAAATCATTATACCTAATTTTATGAGAAATAGAGGTTCATTGCTGTTAGATTGTCACGTGAAACTTCTTTCTAAATGTGGTTTTCTCACTTTGTTAAATTTATAAACTGCACTATGATGGCAATGATAGTGTTCGCACTACTGTTTACTTCTTCCGATAATTATTTGCCAACTGAGGACGATGAGATGGAGAAGTGGTATTGGGAAAGATTCCTTTTGTGTTTTTTGATAAAGATTTCCATCAAACGTTTCTTGTTTCGCAAATAAAAGCTTTTGTATTATTTTTGCAGCTTTTGACAGTATGAAACCATCGCCTATACTCAACCCATGAGAACATTTGAAAAATGCTTTCCAGGCATGAGTTTCTAATGTTAACAAAGTAAATTGTCCACTTCTTTGTTCACATAAACCGGCAACTAATTTAAGTATTTCTGCTTTTAATCTAGTTGCATTAACTTTTTGAACCAATTTGTCTGGAATTTCTAAATCAATTAGGGTATCTTGGTATATTTTCGTAAGTCTTTTATCATAGACACTGGTTTTGAAACTGAAACAAGCGAGTAGATATTTTCTTCTATAGTACTGGTGACCTCGGCCAGAGCCATTCCTAATAAATATAAACTATTCAAAACTTTTTAGGGCGTAAAGGGTGTATTTATTTTAAAATGCAGATATTTATCCACAATACGTAAGTTTTTTATGTTTAAAAATTCATTGTAATCAAAGAACATTGAAATTTGTGTATCTACCAAGGTTAATAAATTTTTTAAAGGTTGGTACCGACTATAGGGATGAAGTTTCCTTAGCTCCCCATGACACCCTGCTTAAAATATGGTCAAGGTTTTCGCGCACGAAACATAGAACATAGATTTTATCATTTCAAATACTCCAAAATTACATGTTGAATTTTACTTTTTCGCACTCTTCACTTGAGTTAAGCACCCCTTCATTTACTTAGTCATCCTGAGAGCACGAAAAATATTATTTTTATATTTTTCAAACATCCTGAAACCTTAAAGACGTCATATTCATAATCTAAAACAACACTTAAAACGTCTTTGTTTGAAAGATGTCTTAGTCTGTAAAGTTGTAAAGTGCTAATAAAAAATTCAGGTGGTACTTTGCTTCAGTTGCAGTCATGTCTCCTCCACTTAGTTTTGCAAACAATATAGAGTTTAGATATGAATAAATTACTCCAGTTTATACTAAGTAAACTTTCCTTCATTTATAAAATTTTGTTTGAATTTAATCATTTTTTTCATCTTTAAATTGAAAACCATCCCAGAGAAAAAATTATATATGACCATGCTTGGTTAAAGAAACAATTACCCATGTTTCAAACACAATACTAAGATTTTATGTAAACATAAGCTTTTAGATAAATTTTTATGATTGCATTTATTTTTAGAAGAAAAGTTTTTTAATTATAAGTGGATGAGATTCACTGATAACATTGTTAAGAGCAATACCTAAGTTTTATAAAAATATATTTAAAACAACAAAAATTTATAAAAGGATTTTTTAGTCAGACTATATTACCGGACGGGATTAACTGATAATACCAAACGACAAGAAATTTTTGCAAAATTTCCATAAATGTGGGCAAAGTTTAATTATTATTATGTCGGTGAGACTTCAAGACGGGAGTTTCATAAACTGTAAGTTAAATTTAAATTCATTTTAATTGAAATATATTTTTAATTAAAAACGATATTTTTATTTCACTATGTATGCGATATACCTTAAAATATATATATATATATATTTTTTTTTGTTTCGTTTTGTTTGTATAAACTATTCTTCCATTAAATCAAAACCAAATCAAAATTAGTTTTAATACTGTCGAAAGAAAATTTATTTCTACTTAGCTACAGCTTTATTGTATATTAATCACTGGTAGCATGAGAAAATTCGTTCATTGTTGATTTCTGTTGCAGTCTTCTTCTATCAACAATTACCATTTTTAACTTTGGCTTGCCAGCAAGCTTGTCATGCTTTCGCAAACCTTTATATATTGATCGGTGAATACCAGGATATATCACTTTTATTTTTGAATTTATAAAATTTTTATTCCTCGACAATCCTGATTATACAGCTGTTTTAAGTTCTGAAGCATGTAGAGTAACTGGTAAAAGATATGTTTTATTTCATCTCTTTTACTCATTCTGGTGATGACATATAGAATTTATGTCGAAATGTAAGAAGAAGAAATAATAAACCTGTTTTTAGTTTTAAGAAATATGATTAAGCTTCTGATAACGCAATTTACCACCAAGCCATGAACAAACTAAATGCAATGAATTTCATATCTTAAATAATTTACTATCAACAAGAAATAATCGAAATAAAAATAACACTCATGAAATTCATAGAAGTATCAAGTAAGAAAAGAGACAAGAAACGCCATACTAAACTTGCAAAATGCGGCTCTAGTTAATGGCAATCCCTGTGAGTATTTTGATTCGAGACCAAACGCACAGAACCCTTGGTAAAATGTTTTAACAAGTGAAACTGAAGCTTTTCCAATGAGTCACGTGACATTTTTTTTGAAAGATAACGTTTAGGAATTTAAATAAGAACAATCGTACGTAATAGGAACAATCGTACGTAATATTTTTTATTCCAATACATAGGAAATAACTACCTATCCGCCAGAGCAAGTACCTATATAATTTTTATTTATTTTTATATTTAAAGATAATTACAGTTGCAAACTCAAATTTTGGTTAGTTGATTACAAGGCAAAGAATATTTCAAAGATGCATTAGGAGTGATGCAAACAAAACTTTAATTAACGTTAATATACCACAATTGTTTTCATAAAATGTTACCAGATCAGCATGAGAACGCGATAATGTTTTAAGCGCTCAGAAGAATTATTCAGCAATAAAATGATAACTTAATTTTCCATAACTCGAAACAATTAGAGTGCACCTTGTGCAAACCAGAGCAGACAATTATTATAACGAAAGATGAGGAAAACCTACACCCATCCAGGGCATCCTAAACCCCACAAATCTCCGGCAACTTTTTCATGTTTACGTCTTCATACACAGATTGAACATTTCAATATTTCATTTTTTAAGACTAAAATTAAGAGTTTAATAATAAAGGACTACTGTTAATAAGGAATTAATAATAACCTTACATTATATATTATAATAAATAATAGATACTTTGTGATAAATAATTTGGGTGTATAAAACCACACTAATATTCTTAAAATAACAGATATATTCTAAAGCTAAATGAGGCATCCCGTTTCGAGATTATAGCAGGAATTAAATTATGTCCAGGCTTAGATTTTGATTCGATTAGAAATCAATAAAATAATCGAACAAAAAAATTAGTCTCTAGGGTAAAATGAAAATATATTTTTTGTCTTGTAATGAAAATTTCATTATTCGATAACTCCAGGAATGAATCAATGATAAAATTTTCACCTAAAGATCATTTGCACAAAATTTATCAAAATAAGCTTTATTTTAGGGAAGACATAAACGTACCATATTTGGACGTACGGGTTGTTCGATAATTTCATATCTAAATTTATGTCACATGATAATTGTCAATAAAAATCGCTAAAGCTAAAAAAATAGAATAAAGCGATAATGATAGTTAGTCTAGTTAAGAAAAGAGAATTAAGATGGAGCTAAAGATTAAGACTTATATTATGATAAAATACTTGCCTGTTTTCTGATACATACTCGATTTTTTTTCTCGCCTTGCTCGCCAATTCGTTGATATGCCTAGTGCTTTGACCAATAATTGATCAAATAAATCTAAATGCAAAATTTTATTTGGATGGACAAGGCAGTGCCTCTTCCGCAGAAAAATAATTATCAAGTTAAAAGAGTTAAAAGCTAAATTTTTGCAGCATTTTTTGCAAAGCATGGAGTTTGTTTAGAGGCCCAATGTAGGGCTTTCTAAAGTTGCCAATTTCACGTTTTTCTTTTTCGTCATTTTTAATGATGCTATTCTTTTTCCATCAATGTTTTTTGATTCGCCAATCGATGAGTTTGGTTGAGTACGAGTGTTTTTCCAAAGTAGTTTTTAGTGTAGCTAAATCAGAGTGAATTTTAGTTCAATTCTAATAATTTAAAAAGTTCTATCCATTATTATCAACATGTCAGTTTTATAAAAGAAGTAATTAATACTGAAATAATTTGTAAGTGATCCAGTGCATGTCTTTTTTCTAAAAATAATGCTAAATAATTAACTAATTAATTAACTAATTAATTAACTAATTAATTAACTAATTAATTAACTAATTAGTTAACTAATTAATTTATGTATTTTATTCTTTTTGTATGTAAATTATATTTGGTCTCTTATTCTGAATGAACTGAATAATGTTATTTAAAAAAACGAGAAGGAGGGAAAAGGAAAAGCCAGAAGTTTTTAGAACGGTAGGCTATCCCTGATGCTTATAGGACTAAGAAAGTAAAGCTCTAGAATATTTGCAAGAAGAAGTTAAATTGTGAGGACCTACGTCCCTTATGGCGACTCCCAGGGAATAGGGGGATAATACTTCGGAGCGGAAGAACCGTAGACTTTCGTGGCGCCTTCCACACATAGATTAATAAATGGGCAAAGGTAAATCTACTTGAGGGTGACTTCGCGTAGATAAATTATTGGTAATTGTAAATCTATTTGAGGAAATTTTCGCGTATATTTATAATAGATAATTGTAAATCTACCAAGGACTGCCTTACGTATGTATATAATTGGTAATTGTAATGTTACACAACCCACTGTCCATAGCTCGGAGACCTTGATTTTTTTCATCTAGAGGCTCGTCAGGCCAAGATATACCAAGCGATGAAGGCAGATAATAGATTACCTTTGTTGAAAGTGAATACTTTACAACTACGTCACAAAAAATGTGTTGGCATATATTTAAGCACACATCACCAACAACTATATCTTGGTAGAATGTCACCAGTTCCTTGTAGGCTATGTGATATAGAGACTAAATCCGCGATTCGCTTTGTAGGCCGTGCGGTTCTAAACGCTATAAAATTTATAAATCCTGAAAGTCTTGCGCGTAGAAACATGCTGCTGGTAGTAGAGGATCCTGTCCAAAGGATGCGGAGCATTCTCTTTCGTTGATTTATCCTGATTGTTGTGACAACGGGTGTCAGTTCTACTGGCTTAACAGACCACAGCGGGCAGATGTGATTCTAATAGCGGCTCCAGCTACCTATTAGGTGGCAATCAACGTAAACTTTGACTTCGCACGAGTTTAGAACAACGAAAATGCCATATAGATAGGTATCAAGTTTTTTATCATCCCCTGGAACGTGATAGTTTCTTTCTGTGCAGCATTAACAGCTGCCTCTCTTACCACGAGAGTATGTCGAGCAACAAGCCCATATTGGGTTCACATTTAGTCTCGAAATGCACCAGGCTGTTTGGCTACCATCATTCGAGCTGACCGGCACCACTCCCACCCCAGTTCTTATTTTTCGACAAAAATGTGAGTAGCACCGCTTGGTAAGTGTATCGCTGCTCGCCTAAGTTTAACATGTCTCGATCATATCTATCGGTCAAAGTAGCCTTCCTAAAGAGACGATGCGCAAAAAGATTTCTTAGCGCTAACTTATCACCAGCTACGAAACTCCCAACAGTTCACACGACCTAAAATTTTACCTCGAAATATCTAAAACAGAAATAGATTGGCTTCTACCGCTTTTGGCTTTGGTTTCTACGAAATCCTGGTTAGTTATGATTATACCAGTCTGTCTTGGGTGTACTACCCACAAACTTGCGGAACGAGAGTGTTTAAGTCAACTGAGTATTTTTCTGTACCGTGTTTTCCTGGGAAAACAGAGCGATCTTTTTAGGCAAAGTAATAAAAATCGTTGCTAATGACTTGGTTTTTTAGTTAAATACCACTTCACTTTATCTTTATTTCGTCGTCACTATCTCTCATGGTCAGGTGTTCACCAAATTTTTAACCAGTGCATCAACTTCTTCATCAGGTAATTGTGGTTCAAAACATGACTAATTTTTTATTGGTGGCGTCGGTAGTATTCCAGGAGTTCGTAGTATTGATATTTAAGATCTACCTGCTCGATACCATAACAATAATCGAATACTTTCGTGAAATTTTGAATAGGCTACCACTGCTGACAAAACATTTTACCGAGCTTTTCAGCTACAGGTAGAACCTGCCCTTTGAAACCTTTCAAGCCCTTAACGAAATAGCGGAGAGCAGAAAAGAGGCTGCTATTCTGAATTGGGTAACCATATTTTCTAATTCATCGACTACTTAGATCTAACATTGCTACCTTGTAACTTAAGGCGTATTTCGTCAAGCCTGTCAATTTCACGTGTGGAAAGTGATGGATCTAACAATTGCCTTGCTATATAGCAATCTTAAAATCTATTGGTTAATGCTTGCTCTGTCCATCATCTCGGCATCTTGCTTTTAATTTTGAGCATCTGAAGTGGGCTGATAGAATAGTTTACATCTAATGCAGCCAATTGCTCTGCTATGGTTGCTTGAAGCTGAATTGCCTTTCTCACACTTTTTAATATCTTCTGGAAAAGCTCATGCTAAAGTATTGCTTTTTCATGCTGTTTCTTCAGATCGCTTATGTTTGGCAGATTTGAATGAGCTTGCATGTATGGCTTAAAAATCTTGTTCTCCGCTGTTTCCAAAAAATCTCCGAGATCATCCGCTGTGGGAACACTTCACTTTTTCAATGTATCGGTACTCATTTGAAATCATTATGTTAATCTACATAATATTCCACATAAAAATAGCGTGTTCAAATGGAATTCAGGGTACTGAATATTTGCCTACGAACGCATCCAGCGAGGATTCTCATATGTGGACCGAAAATATGCGGTAAAACAGCGTTCATTCACTACCTATTGCTAAACCCAGAGTCACAGTATAAAGCACTATATTTTTGTACTTACTGGCCGGACCAACCAGCGTATTGCAAATCCATAACTGTGTTCAAAGCCCAAGACCTTCTGGTTACGATTTACACTGCTATTCCCGAAGAGCCAATTGAGTTCGACCTTAAAAAGACGTACATTATGGAGGATCTGATAAGAAAGGCAGAGTGGCAGAAGCATTTCGGCTACATGATCAGAGATGGTGAGCGTGGACCTGCCTGTGCTTCAGGTCCTAAAGGTGACCCAAGTGAAATTGGACTTTCCAGTACTTCTGGCCATAAAGGAAAACGTGGTTTGCGTCGACCTTCCGGTGCTCCTCGTCCTAAAGCAAAACTTGGTGAGCATGGATCTAGAGAGAGAAACATATCTCTTACACCCGATATACGTATTTCTCAAAATAGGGATGGGATATTGCTCATTCTATTGATACTTCTATGGGACAGCTTATCTAGTGGATACGGTAGGGAAATATTGAAGGATTCTTCGGGAGAAGTACGGTGTTTTGTATATCACCGCGATAAATGATGTTTGGAATAGTTTTGCTATGTTCGTCCCTGTCACACCCACAACGGAGGGTCGCACGAGGATACAAATCGAAGGTAAAATGGCTCTGAGTTTTAGGACTGGAGAAAGCCACATCGATATTTTATGACTCTTGAGAGAGAAACCTCTTGGGATTGAAATTTTTCTGGATCCAAGAAGGTTTTTTTTATTCTAATATTGTTTCACATCCTCATTAATCGAACATTAATGGGTTAACAGGCACGTGATATTTTGTTATTATTCCCCATTAGCCGATAATTAACCCTTTAAGCGTCGCGTTTTTTTTTTTTTTTTTTTTAACTGCACAGATAATATGCGGATTATTTTTTGAAAAAGTGTGTTTTTGCTTAATATATGAAATAGGTATAAATATGACCCTTAAAGAGGGTTTTAAAAAATTAATATAATAAATAAGCATGATAACATGTCAAAAATCATAAAAAAACCAACATACAATAACCTAAAACACTTTCTTTGTGTGATAATGTTCAAAAGTGTTTGTATCTACTCCCATGTAGATCATAAAATTTCAAATGTACTCAGGAATTTTGCACGTATACACAGATTATAACTTAATCGCCCTTTTTAAAAATAGAAGAGATTTATCCACAGAAATCTATCTGCCAGGCGTCAATAGAATAATGATTTCTAGCGACCATCGAGGTAATGATATTTCGGTTTAACTTTTGCGTCCTTTCATGTGTCTCACCTAATATTAGTTAATATAAATAAAACTTCTCATTCAAATATATTCTATGATAGCATGCTTTTGTTACCTTTTGGTGTCTCCCATAATTTATTCAATGTGTAATACAAATGTATGTAAGGCTTCTCTATAACACGCCGATTAATCGGATATCATGAGAAATGAACTGTCAACGGTACATATTTGTTTATAATGAAATATACCGTACTAAGTGTAATGACTTTGAAAAAACTTTATCCATATGGCTGGCTAACTGCTTGAAATTCAGATTAGAATGGTCTGCAATACTTGTACAGAGTTCCTTAGTTATCAAAAATTAAACTATTTCTAATGGGTCACCGTTATTTATTTCACCGGCTAGCAGCTAAGTATACCTTTTGATCCCCACTAAAACTAAATCAAATCATTCCTTCTACTTGGGGCTCATCCTCCCATAACACACCTTCAAATTTAGTAGCTTTCTTCTTCTTGTGTAAGTACCCTCCACTAAAGGGAGTTTTAGATCTTACAGCAGTTATTTGGAAGCTGAGGAGTGTCAAAAATATTTTCTTCTTCCTCAATTAATAACCTCGTCTAAAATAATTGATTCATCTATTTCTGAATCAATGGTGAACTCTTCTTCATCACCAGAAGAGGAATCATTCCAAGATGAAAGGGCTGAATCATTTTTGAGAAAGGTTAGACAGAACTTTGTCAACAGTTTCTTATTCAGTCCCCTTATTTACATTGTTTCTAGTGTAATTTAGGATTTGTCTAATTTTTTCTCATGTCACTGCATTTTTCACAAAACTTTTTTCATAGTAAAAATGTTTTAGAAGTTTTAACTTCAAAAGTGCGGGCATTTTCGTGTATTCTCGCTTATAGGTGGCGATCATCCTACTTTCGTATATTGCTTCTAAAAGTGTTTCTAGAAGTTTTTTTCCTAGTTCGAAAGTATTCTTTTTGTCATTTAGGAGTATACCTAGTATAAAGAGATATTTTGATCTTTCCAGGTTTTCCTCGGGATATATTTTTTTTGAGAATTTGAATTGTAAAATTTTGTGCATACTTGGTTTCTATGCAGTCATAGAACCAGTGTTCGATTGTTTCTACATTTACGTTGCATCTGGGGCAAAGGTTGTGACTGGTGACATAAACGGACGCGTTAGCAGACTGTGCCACATCAACATATGCTAAAATTTAAATATTAATAGTTCTAATTTTTTTTTTAATGAAAAACAACCAGGGTCTTGGGGCTCCGGACAGTGAGGGGGTGTAAATTTACAATTACCGATTATATATCTACGTGAAACAGCCCTTAGGTAGATTTACAATTACCAATTATATATTTACACGAATTCACCCTCAGGCAGATTTACCCTTGTAAAATATTACGGTCTTCTTACATCCGAGTATAAACCGCCACCTCTAGTTATTAAATGTCCAAGTTGCTATAATATGTAAGCAATTAGATAGAAATTTTTTACCTGTTGCTGCTTCGCAGGAATACCTGAGCTAAAAAAAATTACTTGCAACCAGATGTCACTGCTTTTGCTGCGTTATTTCTTTAACTGAAACTTTTATTATATTATATTATACCAGCTGTATAACAGCCAAAAATCGTCTAATTCATGCGCATAGCATTTTAGCATGTGGCGACCTTAAAATGGAGTCTAGAATGATAAAATAACACAAATAGATAAAACTATAAATAAAAAAATATTATTTTTACACAAAAAAAAAAAGAATAGAAGTGAATTTATCTGCTGCTTTTTGATTTATCAATTTCAAGGTAAAATATATTGAATTCGGTTCCTTAAATTATTTTAAATCAGTTGAATAGAACTTGGCTTTCTGTTGTCATTCGTCCTTTATTTATACTATATCATGTAAATTAAAACATATTTAATGTGTAAACAAAGATAAAATTACTTAACAGCAAGCACCACGTGAAGTTAAGCCGTAGGGATTTTGCTCGCCGCCTAAACAACCATGTAAGATACGACCGTATTACAACTAATGTAAAGTATATCAGTTTTGCTAACAAATATCTTACTCCATAACAATGGCATATTACAACTACCTTTAAAATAAAATAACGTTTAATATATAATCTAAAAAAATTAATTTTGTAAATTAAAGTAGCTGCTCGTGGGAATTAAATATATAGTTAAATAAACACGTTAGTTTCATTTTGAGTACCCTTGGAACTAAATCTGGTCTACCAAAAGCATTTTATATAATTTCCCTCCATATAGGATTGCATGTAAAAGTAACCAAAAGATCCGGCTTACCAAATTGGAATGATATTTACCATGGCATCTTAAAACATTCTGCTTCATTGGTCTAGGGTTGCCTTTTTCCAGGTTAAATGACAACTTGACAGATTAAGTTCGTATGCACAATTGTTGATATGGTTATTTAGAGTTATTTAGATGTTTTTGTTTCTTTTTTTTATTTTTTTTTATATAGATACATATATAACGAATTTGGGACACAGAACGAGGACAGACATACACCATCTAAATCCTGCTATAATATGCTGCCCGAACTTAGATGGTGGTTTCACCGCAAGCGTAGTCATCAAGTGGGCTCGAACCACATACCTTTTCACTACGGTCTCCGTAGTTCGGCTCCTTAGACCACTGCGCCACGAATCCACATTTAGATGTTGCCCAACACGAAGTTTTTCTTGATCTTTATCATACGTTGAATTTCGGCTATCAACAATATATTGTTGAAATAATTTCTTAACATAAAATATGGGACTAAACGATTCTCCTATAATTTTAGTAAAATTGTTCCTTTACGGACAACTGTAACATGTTCAGCATTGTGTGGAAGAGTTGTTCATGCCAACCTGCATCCCCTCTAGGTAAAGTTAATGATATAACATAGGATCTAAATCAGCAGATATTGAATAAATAGTTCGAAATGGGTGATTTTAGGATAAGTTACAACATCCCTCATAAAAATAGGAGCACCATCATTGGCTTTAAAAACAACAGCAACTTTATCATGTGGCATATTATGTCAACGGCGATCACCACTTTCTAGTAAGGAACTTTTAACAACTGAAGGCTCTACCTTCCAATGCTGCATTGAGATTGTTTTCATCCTCTACTTCAGCCATATTTTTAAAAGCAGCAGCATACGGACTTTCTCTATTAAAAAAATTTGGAGAAGTAACGTTAGTTCTGGTATACAACTATAATTAACTGGATGCTTCATCCTGAAATTTTCAGCAGCATTTGCATCACAGATATACTATTGACCATATGTTGGTATATTATTATCTGGTTGTCTTAAATTCCCAACACGATGGCAAATTTTTCCACAAAGCCTAAAACAGAATGGTCCGTAATTTGGAAGTTGCACAATGTTAGCCCCTAAATATACAAAGACATTGAATTATTATAGTTACGAATAAATTTATGAAAATTTTCATTGGTATCACGATTATCACCAGTGCCAGATTTTGTAACTCAGGAGGAAAAGGTGCAAGTGATTCTAAACTTACTTTACCGTTTTGGCAACAATGCAATGGTTTTCATCGTTAAATTTAACAGCATTGTAAAAATTTGACCTAGATAATTAGGGTCTGGAATAACGCACGTAACCACCCAATCAAAATTTTTAACATTGTGATAATTCTTATAATCCAATCGTTGACGGGGAAATGTGCATTATCGCTACTTCATAATTTAAATTAAATTAACGATTTGTTAGTTTGTTTAAATCGAGGTATGAAGGTGCGTCGCGGACTAGTGTAAAATGAACGAACTACGGGAAAATTTTTGAGAATAAAAAAAATATATATATTATATGAACTAGCTACAACCAGCAATTATCAGCCACATAAGTCTCCTACTGAAGCAGCATTTTCCTCAGTTACCCCAAAAACTACTAAATTTGTTTTTAACAGGAATTGTAAGGTTTTAATGATATTGGTATTACCAATGACATGTCAACAAACTGAACGTCATGTTTTTAAATAGCGCTTGAAAATAAAATAAGTACACAATAATACAACTATATTGATGAGATTATCATACTATTAATAACAAACAAGCAGATTGTCTGAGGTTCGATTAGATCCTGGATGCGTTAGCAACAACATTGTATTTATAGCTATAAAGCGAAAAGGCAGAAAAAATGTCTTTGTTTGTTCAATCTATATTATCAGTTTATTAATAAAAACAAGTAAATTGTCTGAGATGCGATTAGATCCTTCATGCCATAGCAACCATATTTTACTTATAGCTATAAAGCAAAAAGGCAGAGAAAAAATCTTTGTTTATTCAATCTATATTTTTAATGTTATGGTGTTGTTCTCAATCCATATAAACATAATGTTAAACAATTATTTCTACACAGCAGATTATTGTGTTTTTTAGATCTGGCAGGTAGTTGAAGAGATCGCTATTAAAATTATTTTACATGAAACCAGTTTGTTAACCAATCAACAAGTTTATGCGGAATTATACAGTTTGTTAACCGATCAACCATTTGATAAGGAATTACTCAATTTGACTAGTAGATTTAATTTTGGTTGTGAGTGAAGCATCAAAGCAAGTTAATTTATTTGCATGGCACTGAGGTATCAATATCAATCATTGTTGTAAGTGATTAATTTATAAGGAATAATGACTCCTTTCTCAATATACCTTATGAATTTATGATCTACAGTTGCTCCCTATGAGCCTTGCAGGCAAAGCCCTCATCATAGAGGCATATTCGGATAAAATTCTCGCTCCTTGCAATTTTTTTTTTTTTTTATATACCCTTCTTGCGCCATTTTTTTATATGAGAAGGTTGCAACTGCACATGGTTTTCTTATTTTTATATCATGCTAATTTTAACTATGTCAGTTACCATGTATATCCTGTCAAATAACAGTTTTTCATTTAATGACGTTTGTCATTTTTATATTGGAACGAGGATTTGATTTGAACAAAAGACTAATTAAAATTAATAATAACAATAGCGACACTATTGTAGATTTTCGTATAAGTATTGCAAACTTTATGCTAAAGCACAGAATTGTATCAAAGTAAAAGTACGAGCTTGGTTGGTAAATTTATTATAATCTGTTTATGTCTATTCGTATACATGGTTATTTTAAAACTGTAATGTGAAATTTTGAACAGATTTTTGTTCATATCTTGCAATGTGAAATATTGAAACAAACTTTATACGAGCATTCAAACTGACCAGATATTGAGTGCTTAACGTCTGCTCACTTGACGCAGTGCCATTATCAAACAGAATGCCTATGGTCAAAAATATGAGAATTGAAAGTCAAATTGAGCCCAACATAACAATAAACTTTTAAAATTATTTTTCAGTATTTTGAAAACGGAAAAACCGTTTTGTTTTAATAAAAATATTTAGTCGTTTTCTTTTTATGAAGATTTAAAATTTTAAAAACTTTCAATTACTCACAGCCGGCATTCATTATTTGGTGACTAAGTTCTTGAGTTTAGGCGTGGTTTAATGGTTTATAACCCGTGGGTCGTTCTGCAAATATATTTTCATTTGTTGGTTGCTCACGTTAATCATCTAGCCGGGGTAAGATTTTTTCTTTGCAGTTACCTGACATGAAATTCCATGCTTAAAGTTTACACGCTAAATAGTAGCAACCAGGCCCATTTAAAAGGGTAAAAAGAGAATAGCTAAATTAATAACAAATAAATTTAATTTAGTTTTAAAGATTGATATAAAAAAATATAGATTTAAATTTACATTCTAGATTTTGATTGGTTAAAACAGATATTATGAAAAGGACCTGGTAAATTATACGTGAAATTTTATGAGTTTATTTTCTTTGTGATTTATTTAAAACACAGCTTACCACGGTATCAAATATCGAAATTCAACTGCAGTAGTATTTATTTCATCATGAGCCATTAGATAATATTGATTTTCCCTCTTACCTCTTATCATCAATTTGTTCACTTGAACAAGATTTTGGACAAAAATTCACAAAATTCTCTAAACACATTTTGTTGATATCTTTGCATCTAAATTTGGCTTCAAAATTTGATATTTATCACTGAAATTTCGGGAGTTCGGCGCAAATTTTTAGCCAGATATAGGAGTTATGGTTTGTAAAATTGCTTTTGCCTTAGGTTAATTAGCTTAATTAGGTTAATTAGTTTAATAACGTTAATTTTGAAAATTAGGACTGATAACATAAAGTTAAAATGGTACTTTCCTATTTGTCACCCCCCAACATTTTGTTATTTTTATTTTCGACAAAATGTTATTCACAAAACAAAAGCA
>JAUZNK010039222.1:0-17475 GCA_035046665.1 Euphysa ruthae
TGCTTTTTACAGCATCTAAATACAATGAATTAAACTCAAGCTATTACAATATCAAAAAGTATAAGAATGGCCGAATTGCGAAAATTGCAGAAATAACTGACAAAGGACTGTGATATTTTCGTAACCTATGGAGCAACCTCATACTTGAAGATGTCATGTGGTTTTAAAATGGTAGCTCAGTTGGATTGATAGTGGTACCCAGGTACTTGTAGCGTTTTTGTATCATTTATTTTAATGTTATTGAAAGATAATTCTTTTAGTCTTGAGTTTTTGTGATGTGCCAAATCTCTGTTTTGTTCATTTTAAAGTTTGCTACTGACATTCCAGAAAATATTTGTTAAAACTAATATTGTTGTTTAATGGTTCTTCAATAGTATAAAACCTCTCATTTGAGAATAAAATGGTAGTGACATATGCAAATTTTGTTACTTCTGTGTGTTTTAAACATTTGACCCAGTTATTAAAATAAAGTAAAAATAACAAAGGTCCTAAAAATACAACTCCAACAAGCTTTCCTTGGTCTACTTTTCTTGAGTGAGTAGTGCCTGTCATTTCAGAGTTCATCTTTATTTAGAAATAATTGGTTTTGTTATTTTAACTCCTAAATGAGATGCTTTAAATCTAAACAAATAAGTGATGCACTGTTGGGTTTTTCTAAAAATAAATGCAGATTTACCCAATGAATGATTTAAAGTAAGTTTTTTGTTAACAATTTTTATTTTCATCATAAGTTGAACTTAATAAGAGATGGCTACCCACGACAGGGCTTGAGCCAGACTATGTAAGGCATATCAACTACCTCTAGGCCACATGCCGATAAAATATTACTAAGATCTTAAACCAGAAATGCGGTGAAAATCTACAGGGCTCTTAAATTTTATTGTTTTTTATCGTTGATCTTTAAATTCAAGATTTTTTGGAAGTATGGTTGTAATGATTACATAGTACAGAAGAAGCAGACTGCAAATTGTTTTAAAAAATTAAAAGTTAAATATGACAGACTGTTTTCAGATTATGGCGTACTGAAGCAGTGTATTGCAAACTTTATTACTAAGGTTGAAAGCTATGAAAATAAAAGCTTTTTTCATCGAGCCTAGATCATTATTTTGTTTATTTCAAACGTAAGTACATGAAATAAATTTTTTTATATAGTTTGTAGAATAAAATCAAAGTAATAGAAGTGGAAAATATATTTATCTTGACTTATTCTGTTACATGATATTAAATCTAAATTTGAAAATAATTCTGTGAGTTTGGGCACCCAAAGACTCTAGCCGACCTCAAAAACAGCCCAAAATAGCCCCTGAATTTTCATCATAAGTTGCAGTTATGTATTTATTTATTATTAATTTATTTTATTATTTTTGTTATATTCAAAATTTTAAATGAAACTAAAGGTAAGGCGCTTTGTTTTTTTTTCTCAAAAAAGTTTTTAAATATCTGTTTATTATTTATTTATTTATTGTTTTTGATATTTTAGGAAAGCAAAGAATGGTGATGAGTTATCTATTCATTACATTGGAACACTTAAGACAACTGGAGCAAAGTTTGATGCAAGTTATGATCGCAATCAACCTCTTACTTTCACTCTTGGTTCAGGACGAGTTATTCCTGGTTGGGAGAAAGGTATCCCATTAATGTGTGTTGGAGAAAAGCGCAAGCTCACAATTCCACCTTCTTTAGGTAGGTAGATATATGCTTTACAACATATTGCTATCAGAGTCATTATTTTTTTGCGATTTCGATCTTAATGTTATTGCTGAATTTTTGGAAATTATTTTTGTTTTTAATCTACCATGTTCTTTTTTCTAATTTCTTTACAAAATCTACTGAAATTCACAATTATTATACATGCTACCCTTTTCAACACATCCAAGTACAGTAAGTATTCCATTAGGAATTAGGAATCAATATATAACCAAATTGAATCAATCAATTGCTATTATCAGAGAAATAGCAAAGTATTTTTATATCAATAATAATATTCTAATATTAATCTATATTAACCAGGTAAAAAAATCTATTTTATTTATTTCTAACGAATTAATCCCCGTTAACAGCCTGTATTTCATTTATTCTTTAGGTTTTGTTTTTGTAGAACTTCGTCGTTGCGTCCGTATGCTTATCACAATCTAGTGTTTGATCACCTTTTCTAGAAACTGGCAGTCTATATTTTTTTTTTTTTTTTTGGTTTTGGTTTTGTTAAGTAAACTATATACATGTCTATATAACTATGTCACAATTTTTGCTTAGTTTTACTAGATGTGTAACCCCTGTCATAGTATGTTTATTATTTATGTTACATAACATAATTTTCTTGTATTTTTTAACATATTGATGATAAATAAATTACTTAATTACTTACGTTTTTGGTCAACCACAAATCATGTTGTTTTGTAACTTTTCAACAGTTGCTTGATTAAATCATGCTGAAAGTGTTATTTCCACGCCTATACACAAACACAAACAAAATCCAATAATAAGGTAATCCTGATTCTAAACATGCCGAAATATACTGTTACATCTTATAAAAAAGTAAATACAAGTTTCGACATATTCAAAGAAAGTGCTGTGTACACAATGAGTCGTGTGCTCCTGCCTTGATGAAATGGCACTCAACAGTGAGAAAATGACTAATCAAAAGAGGCAATTAAAAACCTAATTTTGACCAAAAGTGGGTGCGATCCAAGCCAAAACAAAGATTGAATGTTGACCAAGCTCTTCTCCCATTTGCAGTTAACCGCAAAACAACATTCTAAAAGAAGCTGACCATAAAGTGTGGGTAAGCAAGCAAACCTGGTAGCGATTTACAAAAACCACAGTGTACCAGGTTTGATTTAGTCGTTTTAGTGATAATAACAAACCTATCACAAGGAAAAGCAGCTTAAAAGTGATGAAAATATCTGGCTGGGAAACTCAAAAAAGAAATTGGCTGCAAAAGAACAAGGCATACTGCTTACACACAAATTCTTCACTTTATAATTTTTGCAGCTCAAAGCTTTGATTGGAACTATTAAGAAGCATTGATCACTGAAAGTACCAATTTCTTAAAAAACTTAAGTACTGGGTTACACCAGAAGTTCTTTAAAAAAATCTGTGTATATTAAAGTATGAAAAAAGAAGTTACCTTGAATTTAGAATTTTCACGTGTTCATGTTTTGGCAGTTTTGATATTAGCTGACTTTATGCACCAAAAGTTTAATCACCAAATTAATTTTCAAAATTGATTTTTTTGTAACCAAAGTAGAATCAGAATTAAGAAAAAAATCTGTTCTATCCTTATTATTTTATTTTTATTCTACATCCTTTAATAAATTTAAAACGTGAAACAAACAAAAAAAAAAAAAAATGATAATTTACTCGGTTAACAAATATTTATGTTAAAAAAAGTTACGATGGACAAAATTTGCAAGCAAAGAAAGTTAAAAATATTATTATTTAAATATTACTTCAACAATCTCATTATTTATTTATTTATATATTATATTATTATTATTATTATTTATTGATGCTCTGCAACTTCTGATGCCTTCTTCATGGTCTTGTTGTTTGTAGTGACAAGGCTGTGTATATTTGTTGCACTTTGGGTGTTTTGTTGGAATAACCAAATCAAAAAGAAATAAAAATTAATTTCTAATTTTCCCTGTGGATGGAATTTTGTTCAAGCATTAAAGAAAAGAATTCTGTTTGAACATTCTTAAACATCTATTGTTTTAATATTTAATTTTGTGTTTTTAAACAAAAGTGGTAAATTAAATTCATTTTTAATTGGAATATATTTTAAATTAAAAACATTTTTTTTATTTCACTATATATATATATATATATATATATAGTGGAGAGCAAAGAATAGGGGAAAAATGGAATTAACATATTTAATTAACAAGCATAAATATAAAGCATGCAGAAGTAACAAAACGATTAAGGAAAAAAAAATTTTGTGATTCATGAATCCATTCTTTGAATTGTTTTTTTTTCATGAGTCAATAATTGTTTAGGCAGAACAAAAATTATTGAAGATAAAATAGTTTTCATAATTTTTCTTAAATATTTTCTCAAATATAAAATATCATTTTCAGCTTATGATTTAAAAATTTCAAACATTTCATCTTGTTATATTTATATATATTTATTATTAATTATATTAATTTAAAATTATTTTTTCAGCATACGGTAGCCGTGGTTTTGGAAGCATAATTCCTGCCAACTCTGTTCTGGTCTTCGAAGTTGAGTTGATGTCTATTAAACGGGTAGATACTGAAGAGTCTGAGGATAAAAAAGTCGAAGAAACTGAAAAAGAAGAATTGAAAGATGAGTCAGCTGATTCCGTTGGTCATGATGACCATCAAGATTCTTTTGAAGGTATATATACATTATAACAGGTTTTAAAATGTTATATCTTAATCCTTTTCAAATTCACAGTAAGAAAATGATGTGTTCATTATGGACTTACAAGACAAATGTATTATATATTTTACATATAAAACAAAAAGATTTGACTGGTTATGTAAAATATATCCTACGGTAGATTTTGGTTGAAGAACTAACCTAAGAAAAGGATGCCATGCTTTTCTTAATTAAGACACACGTTATCTGACTAAACTATTGCTTACATGCTTAAATTGAAAGTGTAAATTTGAATTTTGTCTATCAAGATTGTGAAAAAGTGATAAACATGCTATGAATACTTGCAGTAATAAAAGCTCTTGTTTTTTAGAATTGGATTCAAATAAAGATGGCGTACTAAGTACTGATGAAATGGCTGCTTACATCAAAAAATTTCATGATGAGGAAGATTCAGAGGGAGAGGTTGAATTTTAGTTTATTTCAGGTTTATTCTTTCAAACTAAATTCCTGAGCTCAATAATAAATAATCTTTAACTCAAAATTTTGTCAGTTTGTCCCCTACGGTCAACCAGTTTAAATTCATATATTGATTTTTGACGATTTGTAGCATTTATATTTTATATTCAACATGATTAAGAGGTAAAATTATTTACGAATCATTCAACTTAGATTTAACCCTACTAACATTTTTATGTTTTGTCTCGCTTTGCTGTACATTTAAATAATATTAAACAAGGAGAGAATAAGAATAAAAAAGACTTATAAATCCATCCGGCGCCTTATTTTTATATGAATGTTAGTAATATTATTTTTATATAAATATTTTTACTCATGAGTCTAATGGAAAAAGAAAAATAGAAATAAATAGGAGATTCCTAGAAATTATGTTGGTAAATTTACCAACGTTGTTTTAAGCATATCATGCTACGGTCTTAGGTATGTCACTGACGGAATATTATTGTAATAGTTGAGGCAGGGGATCATTAGGTTTTATTAATTAAATTTTGGGAGAAAATTTCATCATTGGTTTAATTTTTATTATTTGCCATTTGATTTCTATTTTTTTATGTGCTTAAAATTTGTGCTAGTTTTGTTGTTTAATTGATATTATTACAGTAATTACTAAATGCAAGTGTATTTTGAAAAGTCTGGATTTTGCTTCAAACCATGTGCTCATTTAGAAATATCAAGTTTTAGGAAAAGGATAAAAGAAAACATAAAATTCATAGAGTTATTGTGATAAATTTCAGGTTGAGGAAGATTCGATCGAGACAATTGTTAGTGAAATATTCCAGGAAGATGACAAAAACAAAGATGGTGTTATTTCTAAAGACGAGTACATGCACTCATCTGCGGCTATGGCTGAAGACGATGGCAACGAGGAAATTAAAGAGGAGCTTTAAAATAATAATGCTAATTTTCTTTTTAACGAAAAAATTAAAAATAAATTTTTTAAGTTTGTATTCGAATAGCAGAGATTTAAAAGATACTTTTATATATAAAAGAGGCATGAGGAATGCAGCAGGGATTAGGTTTTGTACGACCATTTTCTTTCATTCCATTTAAATCTAGTACCTGTTATTACAAGATTTTATATTTCCTGATACTATCTGTAGATTTTTGTGACACTTTTGTGCAGCTTTTTCAAAGAAGTCCACTTCGCTAAGAATTCTGTTTATTATCAAAGTGTTTGATTGAATGAATAAAACTTCTCACTAATTAAACAAGGTTAATTTGTGAAAACAAACTTTAAAAAAAATTTTTGATTTGACAACTACTTGATTTAAAATACTAGTGTAATTAGAATAGTGTGGCAGTCTCTTCTAGATATTTAAAAAATTGTTTTTCTACTAACATTCTTTTTTTACGTATATTTATTGTTTATTATTGAGATTTCTTTAAAATTTCTTTCCCTTATTTTTAAGTTGTTGTATGGTAATATTATTTATTAGTTTAAAAAAAAAAATCTAGAATATTAATTTTTCTTTTACTCAATTGTACTGCTTTTGTTTTCACTTTATGTGCTGGGTTTAACCATTGTCTTCTGCGATTGCATGCTGTATTCGCGTTTGAATGCCACATTGTTATATAAACGCCTTTAAGAATTTTTGCCACCTTCCTGAAAAATTCAACTCCTTTCGTAATAACAGGGCAAATGGATTAATTAAGGGGGATTTAAATTATATTTTAAATCTGGTCCCTTGACGAATGTTTTGATATTTCGGTGCAATTTATTGATTTAAGGGGGAAACTCAAAAATTTCGAAAAAAAAAAATTTTTTTCATTTTGTAATAAATTTAATGATGAATTCGAAAAAGAATTTAGAAATCTTTTTTGTTTTTAAGGTTTTTGTCAGTACAAAACAAGAGTTTTGATATTTCCCCTAATAACGCGTAAGAAACAAGTTTAAGCGTCAATAAAACCAAACCAAAAGTCTCCAATCCGCAGTTTTTCTGCAAACTTCCTGATAGTTTTTCTGCTTGTTTCTAATGTTTATAAGCTATTTTCCAAAACTACTATCAAGGCAAAATATGATGGTCAAAACTATTACTAAAGTTTTTTTCCTCATGGTGTAATATAAAATAAGTAGAATTAACATAGTCACAAAAAGACTTGTGACAAGATTAAAACTAGTTCATTATTTGTTGATAACTGTCCAGCAGATAAACTTGTAGAGCATTTTTATGACTTTATTGAAAAAATTGGTTTAGATATTAAGTACACTTTGCGTCTTGGAATGGATGGGCCCAATGTTAATTTGAAATTTCAAAGGCTCTTATTAGAGTCCGATGAGTTACTTAGCCAAAACACCACATTTGTGGATAAAGCAATCTTTCCTCTTCACATTATACATAATGCGTTTCGCAGAGGTGTTCCTCATTAGGTTTCGATAGGGATCAGTTCGCCCTTGACTTTCACTTCTTCCAACACTCTGTTGCACGTAGGCTGATTACAAAAAAAAACTTTTTGCCTACCACGTCATTCAAGACAAGTGTAAAACAAACTCCTCGTAATAATAAATAGAACACGCGATGCTATGAAGAATGAAAACACTTTTATATATAATATATATATATTTATAATCTATATACATACAAAGTATATGTCTTTTTGAAGAAAGGATGTAATGTCGTAATCTATTTAAGGTAGTACAACACCAAAAAAACATGAAAATGTAAAAAAAGTTCCAAATCCTGATGTTTATGTCAAATTATGTAAATATCAAAAACACTCACACAAGGTTTGAAATGTAATTTATTTTCTAAATTGAGATATAAGCAATTCGGTACCATAGGATGACATTTTTCAGTTTTTTAACCTAGTAAAGGAAGGGCAAAATTTTGAATTTGGTTGCTAGGGCTTTTTGACCCCTACTAAAGGCCCTCAATTTCAATACGACTTTCACGCCCTTGTGTGTTTAGGGATATTGATACTAGATTTGTTTATTCTGTGACTTTTTTGAAGTACACTGAACAGGTGTGTCTGCTACAAACACATCTAAATACCTTTATTTACGAAACTCAAAAAAATAATAAATATAAAATTAAAAAATCATTTCACTATTTTTAACTTGGTGTTTTGGGCATTCCTGTTTACATTCTCAATTTTGTTCAAAACAAGGTAATAAATTTTTTTTGATCGTCTTCAAATTGCTATGTTTTTGAAATTTTTGGAAATTATTCAGCCAATCTTTCAAATATCCTTTCAAAAGCATCAAATATTTATAATGGCCAATCAACCTTATATTTTTATGGCCAAATGAACATTTGCAAGGAATTTGAATTCTCAAGAGTCACTGAGGATGTAGTTAAAAACCTAATTAATGATTTAAAATTAAATAAGTCATCAGGGTTTGATGAAATATCATCTATGTTCTTTAAGGTCAGATGTGCTTCTATTTGACTACCACATTTCCAGAAGATAGCAAACTAGCTAAAATTGTTCCGTTATTCAAAAAAGGGAGTAAAACAGAACCAAAAAACTAACAGCCCATATCATTATTATTAATTGGATCCAAGATTTGTGAAAAAGTAATTGAAGGTCAAACTAAAGAATTTATTAACAAGAGAACATATATAAATTTCAATCTGATTTTCAAACGGTTTTTTCAACAGACATGTTTGTCATATATCTTCATGACAGAATTACAAAAGGTTTTGAATAGGAATGCCACACTGAATTGATCCTTATAGATTTATAAAAGGCCTGTGACACACTAGAAATCAATATTTTGCTTTTAAAACTGAAATACATGCGCTTTTCGGAAAATATAGTTTTCTGGTTCAAGTCTCTCAAATAGAAAATTTAGGGTGAAAGTTGAAAAAGAACTTACTGATGAAGCATTAGTGAAATTTGGTGTCCCTCAGGGGACAATTTTAGGACCTCTTTTCTTTTTACTGTATGTGGATGACATGACACAAGCACTAGACTGTAAGTTACTTCTTTACGCAGATGACTCCTGCTTGATTTTCCAACATAAGGACGTAAAAGAAATAGAAAAAATCCTAAACAGAAATTTTTCCATCCTTTGTGAGTGGTTTGTCGATAACAATGGGTGCACTTTGGAGAAGAAAAAAACCATGTACATCCTCTTTTCTTCTAAAATGAAAGCTAAAAAAGCAGATCCCTTGAATATAATTAATCCATTAAACAAAATACTTCAGTTAAATACCTCGGATGCTTATTAGATCAAATCTTGAGTAGAAAGACAATGGTTCACTACGTTTTAAATAAAATTAATTGCTTACTTAGATTTTTATATAGAAAAAAATCTTTCTTAACACCAGCCTTAAAGCGTGCTCTATGCAATGCTCTGATTCAACCTCATTTTGACTATGCATGTTCTGCCTGGTATTTAGGCCTCAACAAATCACTTAAAACCCGTTTGAAAAATGCACAAAATAAATGTATACAATTTTGTTTAAATTTAAATAGTCGTGCCCATATTGGTACTGAGCGGGTAAGAGCCATAAATTGGCTGCCTGTTGATATGAGGCTTAATCGGGACATTGCTGCACATGAATTTAAATTCCGCAGTAGACTTAACTTAAATTACGTGTCTGAAATCTGTAAAATTTCTGAAAATAAAAAAATCCCGCTACGCAACAGCCATCTAAGTCTAGATAAACCCTTGAGAAGATCTAAAATGGGAAAAAATCGTCTGTCATCAATCATCAAAAGGTCCTTTTATATGGAACAGGCTTTTTAATCAAATAAAATCAATGTAACATGTAAAAACTGTAACATGTTTAGTACATAAGATCAGGGGGACATTTTCTGCCTCTTTGGATATAGTTCGCAGACCTAATAAATATAGATTATAATTATTTAAAAAACCGCTTTTTAAATATTTACATTAATATATATATATATTTTTTTTTACTATACTTCGACTCAATCTGTTTTTGTGTGTGATGTATAACGGGACCACAATGGAAATATTGTTGTGACAGAAAATTTTTGTGCTTAACCTTGCCACATGTGTTTGTCTCTTTATGTTCATTTTGATTTTTTGTTTTGTTTTCTTTTGTTTTGTAATTTTCATAGCTAATGTACATTTATTCGTGGCAGAATAAATAATTCCTTTTTTTACTTGGTTCGTCGCAAAAGTGCGGCCGCGGTTCTAGGAACGGTGTTGTAATTACTGTATTTGTACAATGAAAAAACTGTAAAAAAATTTCAAGTCAAAAACTTCTGTCAATAAAAATTTATCGCATAATTTGATTCTGAGAAAATGTTTAATTTTTTTAAAAAAAAATCAAAAAATTGGTTTTTGTTCATTCCTGATGCAGAAATCTATTCTCTTTCTCATGGCTAAGGTCATTTTTTATGAAGTAATTCCAACTATATTTTATTTTTCCTTCAGTTACACCAGTTGTAAAGTTCCATAAAAACTGGTTTAACAAAACAGTATTCTACTATTGTTGAAGCGATTCTTGAATCAACAGCCTGTCCTAATTTTTCATTTATCTGTTCTGTAAAATAGACATTTGTTTGTTTTAAATATAGTGATTGAAAAACACGTCAATTCATTCTGTGGTATGGCGTCAGACTTTTTGTGTTTGCTTTTATTCAATATTATTTAGACTTATACTGTTAGTAAGGAAACAGGGTATTTAAAACCTTTTACTATATTTATTGTCGAAAACACTGCTGTTTGTTTGTATAATTTTTTCACAGATTTATTTAACTATGAAGCTACAATAAACCATTCAGTAAACAGTTGATTTCATTTGTATTTATTTTAATTTTGTTTTTATTCAGTGTTTGAAAAACACGGAACAGTGTCAATTCTCTCTGTGGTATGGTGTCAAACTTTTTGTGTTTGTTTTTATTCAAATCTTTTTTTAGACTTTTACTGTAAGGAAACAGGTATTCAAAACCCTTTGCTCTATTCATGATGGCCTAAAATATTGCTATTTGTTTGACTTATTTTTTGACAGGTGTATTTAACTACGAAGCTACAATAGAACATTCAGAAAGTTCTGATTTCATTTAGTTACATTTAGTTACATTTTAATTAACTTTGTCGTTTTAAATTCATAATGAAATTATAATATAGTTCTCTGAAGTTGTTATAAAAGTCTTACAAATGGTTAAAACAAAAAACCATACTCGTACAAGGAAACATAAAAATGTGTTTAATGGCAAAAAAAAGAGTCACAAACCACCTGCCAAAAGTCTGTGTGACTTGAAAATTAACCAAAGGAAATTATTGGGTGAATCTAGCAGCACTTGCTATCCTGTTAATCACAATTTTATTGTGAATTTGTGTTTGTTGAAAAGTTTTCTATCAAATTTTCTTTGTTGTCCTGAATGTGACTCTTATAATATTCTACTTGTTGACTAGCCATCACTTCGTATGGGGTATGCTCATGAGATGAAGTTAACATGTCAGTTCGGTAAATATGAGACGGAGACATTCACCTTACCATAATGCGAAAAAATCAATAACGTGCAAGGGCGTAAAAAATTGGAAATCAATATTAGGACCGCCATTTCATTTAGAGAAATCGGAAAAGGACGAGAAGCCTTAATTGACATTTCACTTTGTATGATCATGTTTTCTTTCGTAAATGTAGTATACAGTGCATAATTTTTATGAAAAAAGCTGCTAAAAGACAGTATGTAAAAAGCTGCTACTGAAATTAAAACATCAGAAAAAATAGGTCCCGTAAGCTGCCGTGTTTCCATAGATGGCACATAACAAAAGCCTGGTTTCTCATCTTTAAATGGAATCGTTAAAGCTATGAGCAAAGGAAAATGAATGTTCAGGTTATGTCAAAGCATTGCAAGTGATCCTGAGTGGGATTATAACCAATGGAAATGTGAACATGTTTTGAGCGGTAAATGTAAAACCAACCATACTAAATCGTCTGGTGCGATGGAAGCAACAGGATCTGTTGAAATTCTATAGAAAAGAATGGACCAATTTACAGTCAGTACTTGTGAGATAGAGAGGCCTCATCAACAGTAAACCATATGAACACGAGGGAATTGTCCCTGAAAAGTTGGAATGTGCTAACCACGTTCAAAAACGTCTTGGAACCAGATTACGGAATTTGGTAAAGCAGCACAAAGGCACCTCTACCCATATTATGGCACTGTTCAGATTTTGACAGCGCTGATTTTCGTCTTCGATTTTGCCCTCGAGAATCAAATAGTTGGCGCAAATACCAAAAAGACATAACAACTGAATCAAATACTTATATTCCCAGTATTAATCTACCCCAATGGATACAGTATTTATAACCGACTTTCGTTACGTTGTCTTTAGACGAATTGTTGCGCAAATGTCTGCACGGTCACACCCAAAATTCCAATGAACCGAAAAATAACATTATCTGGAACAAATGGCCAAAAAATTCTTATATTGGACACTCGGTATTGAAAATGGATGTTTATTCAGCTATTTTAGAATTTAATGATGGTGGTTTTGGTGTAAATTCAGTACTTGAACAATTTGGGATATTGCTTTCAGCAAATATCTGATCGTCGTGAAGTCGATCGGTATGAAAATCTGATAAAAAATGTGCAGAAAAAGGGAAGCGTAAAAAATTAATAAGAGCTGTCAATAAGGGATTAGTAAACAAGGAAAACCAAAAGAAAGCTATGTAATAGGAGGGTTTTGATTTTTTCTGGACATTTTCAACTTAAATTGTTTTTTTTTCAAGCCGTCGACTAGTACCTGAAACATCATATCTCCATAAGGAACTAGGTTTTTTGAAATGAAAATTTCAGCAAAAATTCTTAAGAGGTATATCAAGAGAGTAAATGTTTTTAGGATACTTGTTGAAATCTTGAATTATAGTGATCTAAGTTGTGATACGCATGTCTTATGTAATATCTACCATGATGTGTGAAAATATTTACCCTCAGATTTTTTTCACTTATTCCCTTCAAAAATATCGTGAGTACATACCTGTGCAGTTTTATAAGGTTTGTACAAGCCATTCTTCTGTAGTCATGGTAATTCACGTATTGGTTGAAATACGATCATTATATTTGGGATTTTTGCTGCCTCAGCAAATTTTTATGATTTTTTTTTCTTATTCAAAATATGGACTGTAATTACTTAACATTTTGCACACGCTTTCTCAATAAATCTCGATCTTGCATCAGCGTCTTTAACTCCTACTTTTCTCTGTTTCCGTATCAAATGTATGTAATCTTTATCCGTCCACTTATTATTCTTTTTTCCTTTGGCTACGACAGGATAAGTTTGCTCTGGACATTTGTAACAAAACACGGGAGTAACAAAAAGTAAAAAACTTTATTTATTACAAAGATTTATAGCTACTGAGTAAAATAAACACTAAAACCTGGAATGGAAAATCTATATTTTTAAATCTATTTGCTACTGTGTATTTTTAAAAAATTTCTGGCGGTTATATCTATTTTTTTAAGATTGCGAACCCCTCGAAACTTTAAAAAATTGTTTAAAACGCTTATTTTTGCTAGATAAAATACACTTCGGTTTACTTAATATTTTCAGGTGTAAACTTTTCTTCTTTCAAAGTTGTTTACCCCTGGAAATTATTAAAAACGCGTAGTTTCGCAAGAAAATAAAAAGTATTAATCATGGGCAGATGAATGGATTCATGGGACTACATCAAACTCACCAAGACTTTGAAAAAAAAAAAAAAAAAAATGTAAAAAGGAACATAGAAAATCCATTGTATCAACATTTTTATTTCTGTAAATCTTTACAAAAAACATTTCAAAAAATTATACATTGATATTTACATATGCATGTGCACAGCCAATACCGTACCCATGACTTCTCTAATCTATGATGCATGAGAATCCATGAGAACGCATATGACGACAATCACTAAATATTTTTAATAATAATACTATTCATAATTTTTGAAGAAATTGGTCTGCTTCAAATTAAAGAAATTTGAAGCAGACCAATAAGATTTTAAATTGTCTAAAAACAGAAAAAATTTATCGTTGGAATTTCAAAATTTATATTATATTTCAATTTTTTCAACTGAAATCTTTTCTAATGCTAGCAAAAAAACTTTGTTTTTTCGTTACTTTTTCAATACACACGAAGTTTTATAAGAAGCCAATTCTATCAACAAACCTCAAGGTCAATAGAATCTCCATACAGCCTCGGGGTCAATGTTAATATCTGCCAAAAGAAATTTTTCCGCACAAGCGCTTTCATCTTAATACCTCAAAGCACTTGTGCGACAAAAAAAAAAAAAACAACTCTAGAATTAAACTAACTTAAGAACTAATGTCGTCATCAAATTACCATTGAAAGAACATAAGTGGGCAAACTAGAGTGGTGCTCTTTTTTCTTTTTGCATAAAAACCGCTTGCTTTCTTCTTTTTTTTTTGGCAGCCGAAATTTCTTGCTTCCAGTTTGACTTAAGCATTGCAGAGAGATGGTTAAATACTACATACTTAATACAAGTTATTTTTCTCGTCTCGATTAATAGTTGTTTCATAGCGAGCATTTATATAGAAATTTTACACTCTTTCATATACCGTATGCTAGCGTTGTAATGAAGACCTTTAAACAGCAGTCTGCTTTCCTAGCTTCTCATCTTCGTATTTTCTCTGAAGTCTCTCGACCATATTCCTCGCATATCGTAATCTCACAAAAAGCTCACGCGTACAACCGTGTTCTTCGAGTGCCGAAAGCTTAAATGTTCTAAAGTTACGGTTTTCGTCAATGTACGAAACGGCTTCCATCTTTGGGCATATAATCACCTTAGTGTGGTCTTGGAAAAAATTTATCTAGGAGTAAAATATAATCGTAAAAAGCAGAGAACCAAACAGAAGTAGAGAGAAAACATTGGATTTGCTAAAAATACTGATCGAAATTTAATTTCAAAGTGCCATAAATTAGTGAAACAACAAAAAAAAATTTACAACGCTGCACGAATAAAACTTCAGAATAAAATTAGCTCATAAAAATTTAACAGGCAAAAAAAAACAAAGGGAAAAACAGTTTTTTTTCACTTTCAAAAACTTATTAACTTACCTATTATAAAACTAGACGAGAAAATGGTACACATACCAATGGATAAAAAAATATATTGAATAAAAAAATGAGTTACAAAATAAAAAAATGAGTACACAAACTCTGTTTAAATCCTTGTTAATTTAGACTATTTAATTAAGTTAAAATTAGTTTATAATAAATAAAGTTCTATGAAAAATAAAGAAACAATAATAAAAGTATACCTGTAAAATGCCAATGTTCAAATGCAAAATAATTCCACTCCTAGTTCTGAACCACGAGCGTAAATAAGGCAAACGTGCTGCATCCATACTAGCTGATATTCCGGAACCGGTCTAAATAAACAGAAACCAGGTCTAAAATCTTTTCATTGTGGGAAACAAATCTCTGACAAACATGAGAATAGTTTTAAAACAGTTTTAACTGCATCATTGAATTAAGTTATAACAAGTTAACAGCAATTTGTCAAAATTACGAAGTTTATCTTTAAAGTATGGTTTACACTGTTACTAATTTCGATAATTCGTTAGATAACATACCTTTAATAAATGTTCGTTCATATAATTATGGAAGTATTCTAACAACGTCTTCTTCTTTTGCATTGCGTCAGGTGTGTCATCGATATTAAAGAAAGTTTCTTTGTTTGTTTTGTCAATATACTGCAGGCTCCTAAAAATATTGTAACGGTGAAGTTACCATAGCAACAATATTTTAAAGAATATTTTGCTTTTAGAAAATTAATAAAACTCTAAAAAATATGTCAATTTTAAGACATAATCAAACATAAAGGAAATAAAAAAAAAAAAAAAAAATTTCATGACATCGTCAAAAAGAAAGGAAATTTCAGGACAAAGGACATTGTTAAAAACCAAACAAAAAGCCTAGAAAAATAGGCTTACAGAAGAATAAAGTATTCAATTTAAAATTAGCTAAAAATTTTTCAAAATAGTTTTACAGAAATTGAGATCAATTAACATCACTTACAGCAGTTGACATTCATATCACCAAATTCATGAATTTTCTTTATGTTGGGATACACGATTTTTTTTAATAAGCAACTGTTGATTTTAATCAGAACTAAAGTTGCTTAATTTTTAAGCCAAAATCCCTACTCAAGTTGCTTAACTAGTTGCTTAACTTTCCTAACTTATGAAATCGAAAGGATGTATATACAACAACTTTATATGTTCATGCTACAGTAGTACTATTGAAAATATAAGAACAAAATACAACAAGAATAATAAAACAAACTACAAAGGATAAAATCGTGCCCATTGAAGATTCAGTCCATTGAAGATTCAGTCCATTGAAGATTCAGCCCATTGAGGATTCAGTCCATTGAAAATTCAGCCCATGGAAGATTCAGTCAGTGAAATAAAATAGTGAAAATATTTCCGCAATCAATCTTTGCTTCCATCCCTTCGAAATCTTCATCATCATCACTAACACTGTGCTCGACATCAGACTCAGGAATGACATCTTCAGGCTGTTCTGACCCTTCAGGTATGGGTGATTCAACAATTGTGACTGTGTTCTCAACATTGAGAGGAGGCGGAACAATATAACCAGGCATACTTTCTGGCTCAATCTTATCATCATCGCTGCCATCTGCTGTAATTAGACAGCCAGTTTTTTCAAAGCTACGGTAACACATCTTCTTATACTTTTCCGATGATGAGAATTTTCGGGAAGCATCACCTACCCAATTTGCAATCAAAATTCGGCGATGCTTTGCGATGAGCTTACTATTGTTTTTACCAAGCCACAACTCTATATTTTCGTCATGTGCTAACCACTCTTGTTGTGCATTTTTGACTAAGGAAACGAAGGTTTTTCCTGTACCTGCGTCGATTGGCTGCCATTAGGAATCCTGCACCAAACGATACCGTTCTGCTCACGTACTTCCGATTTGAAGTCATCATTTGCCTGACCATTGAGATTGTCACAAAAAAGAAAGTACTCATCGATATCACTAACTGCATTACTGAGTGTTTTTTTTTACCCATTCTAGGCAAAAGTTTGTATCTGCCCAAGCATTAACCTGCCAGTATACTTCAACATCTTTGTCATCAGCCATTAATTCATCTTTACTGATTCGCTTTCCTTTTCCCCGAAAGATCAAGGCGGGTTTAACCACTTTTTCGGGACTAAAACATAACTGTAAAGTGGATTGGCGTTTGTCTAATCCACTTCCAGGTTGAGCGACCCATACACGATGATCCCTTCTTTGTTTTCCTGATGATACAGGAACTTCATACGTGGATTTAGATTGAATTGCAAACGGTAATGGTACTTAATCGACATTAAATCTTTTAGAAGGCCCCAAACGTCCCCACTTTTTGTCATATGTTGCCACTTTAGAACCTGATTTCACCAATTTTTCACGCAAATTGCCATGCCATTTCATGATTCTGGCATCAACTTTTCACATCCGTTTGCCTCTTCTTCTAAACACGTAACATACGAATCTTGTAGCGCCTCAAAAAATAAGTAATTGTTGATTTTGGCAGACGTTGAGCATTAGGTGTTAAATCAAGGTGAATTTTGTTAGCTCTAACATACAGCCATTCAGTGCTTCGTTAAATTTTTCGAAGAGCTTCTTGAAAAGAGTTTTGTGTTTGTCACTACGGCGACATTTTGTAAGCAGC
>JAUZNK010039233.1:0-17473 GCA_035046665.1 Euphysa ruthae
GCTTTTTCAAGAAAATTTAAACAAGAAGTAATTTTTCGCCACTTTTTTCACAACATGAAAGACATATAAAGATATAATCTTTCTATGCGAAGGTTGCACATAAGGTATAACACGAAATTGTTGAATTGTTGTTCATCTGAGCTATACCTTTTAAAAATACGACTTCGCATTCAACGAAACTGAAAGATTTACTAAAGCAAAGGGTGTACCCTGATCACAACAGGCTTCTTATTTGAATGTTTTTTTTTTTTTTTTTTTTTATATCAAAAAAATCATTTCATGTGATATGTCAGATTTAGAATCCACAAATTCGCAATAGAGAAACTTCAATTATTTATGCACGTGAAAAAAAAATTTATTTAAAACTCGTATACAAAAAAAAAAAAATGAAAAATTTCAACATCTGATTTGTCTTCGTAGATTCATGTTAATATGAACAGGCTAAATAATGAGATAGATACATATTATGAGAAATATCTGGCATTTTCAGTCTGTAGTTTTAAAACTTAATAAACAAGTTTTGTGATTCATGCTATTTCAAACCTTTGAATTACAAAAAAAACCTAAAAATATTTATTCATGCCGTTTAAAAGTACAGATTTTATTAAAATATATGGAAAAGAAATAAAATTTTTAATCCCGCAATAATCGTAAATTAAAAAAAAATAATAATAATAACTAGTTAGAATTACCTCCAAAATAAATTTAACTCATCTCTAAATACTTATAATAAATTTATAAATAAAATATTTTCACAGAAAATTTGAATACATTGAGGAGTATTTTTTTTGAATAACTAAGGCATCCTTTTTTGCTAATATTGTATATTGTGAAAATTGATTAACATTTACACGAACAAATTTCTCCTTTCCACTCTTTAATTTGTGCACACTACAACTTTTAAAAGCTCATTTAATTATAAGTGATACTATTAATTCCACAACGTCAATAACAGAAAGACAATAAAGAAGTGTATACAAACGACCTGGCGCTCCCACTTATTCACAAACATGCCAAAAAGAGTAGTAAACAAGCCACCCCCTATATATAAGCACAACGTATATAAACCTCCAAATATTCTAACACAGCTTGCACCCAATGTGGGAATTACTGAGGTGAGCATATCTACAGCATTGAAATTCAGCACTTTTATTTTTTTCTTATATGCAATGTCTTTTCTTAAAGTGTAATTAGTGCTTTTATTTCGCCGTAGAGGGTAATATATAACGATCGTTAGCTACAGAACTGGGGCACTTCTTTTAACTAAAATGTATAACTTAATTTAAAATTTAAAACAGCCTTTTTTTTTTTCTTTTTTTTTTTCACTTAATTTACAGAGAATTTTATTGAGCTGATTTTTGCATATACTTTTTTCAAATAAATTAAAATTCAGTATTTTAATTATTTCAAGCTATAAACCAAAAAAAAAAGAAAAAAAAAAAAATGAAAAACAAGTTTCATGTTCTTGGTCTGTTTTTATTTGAAATTTTGATGCTAGCTATAGAAAAGGTTCGCATGATTATAGCAGACCTAAAACCCAACATGAAATTTAATTGACAATATTCTTAAGAAACTTCAATGATTTCAAACCAAAAAAAAAGAAATAATGTGTTGTATCGTAATTTTCTGTTGCTATGTGAATTTTAAAGAACTTCTATTATGATAATCGATTACAGTTTTTTTATAACTTAAGAGAAATAGAAAAAAGATTGACAATGAACTTTCTTGAAAAGCTAATTTAGGAATATACTTTGTTTCAATTTTTTTGTTTTTTCAACGGAAAATGGATTTCCTCCGGAAAAAAATCTGCATTTTAGATGTAAATTCAAAAGGTTGATGTAAAATTCTTACTTACCTTTTGTGAAGTTTTCAAATATACACCATTTCAATGATAACGGATAAATTTGTTATAACGGTAATATTCTATATATTCGAAATACAATATCCTTTTTTTTTTCAAAATATGAAGAGAAGATGTAAAATATTAATGCTCGTAAAATAATTGAATTGAAAACTGTTTTTTCATTCAATGTCTATTTCTGTTCGTATTACATTTATACTTCTCCATGTGAAGTCCAATTCAACACAAGGCAACTTAATATCGTTATGGAATTTTTTTTTAAAGTGCATTAATGCAATATTACGCATGATATTTGATTTTTTCTATTTAGTCAAAGCAAATTAGTTAGAACATCCCATCATAATTTTCCAGAGCTTTTTCAATCTAATTAAAAGCGATAAATTGTCTATTTTTTTTTTATGAAAAATTGGTAGAAGTTCTTTTCTTTACTTAGCTCTAAAACCAATACCTCTTGAGGCGTACAACTGCTTATCTAGAATCTTCAGAAATGTTTAAAATGCCTTTTATCTAAAAAAAAAAAAAAAAAAAATAGCCGTCACAATCGCCAGCCACACTATATTTTTAAAACATATTCTGTATTTTTTATTATCTTGTGTCATTTCGTCAAAAACAATTATTTAACTACCATAGGTGAAATGATATTTTATTTATTCTAAAAAAACCCAAACTTACCATTCTTTGCAAAAAATACTGCAAAAGTAATGGTATTAATTTACCTTTTAATTCCATTAAAATAAAAAATAAAAAACAGTTTTTTACGAAAGATGGACTGCCTTGTCAATTCAAATTATATTTCGTATATAAATTTATTTGTTCAAGCTGTAATGCATGTCATATATTGGTCAAACACTAGACATTTGAATCAAAGAATTGACGAGCATCTAAAATCGGGTAATCTATATGTTTATCTTAACGTATACATAAAGTCGAATTTTTAAATCAGTTTCTAAAGATTCTGTTTTAGCTTCTGCACAGACGAAGTGCTGCCTTAAAATCAAAGAGGCACTCCATGTTGGGTAGGGTGATCCCTTATTAAACATATAATTCTTAATCTTTAACATAGTGATTCTCTTTTCTTTACTTGACTAATCATCCTCATTTTCCTTCTTCTTCCCTTTTTAGCTTTAGTAATTTACATCAACAGTTAGGATATTGACATACAATCACTTACAATTACCAAGTTAGGTATGGATATTTTGTAGACATCAATTTATAATTCAACCTTGAAAATGATGTAGAGTATACATTGAAACATGTCGGTTAAACTTAGCTTTAAAAATGTTGTCATTCTTCATAAAATATTCATAATCAGATGTTGATTAATTTTTCGGAAGGTTTTGCAATTCGTGCTATTAAGAACTTATTTTAAAGTAATTTTAGCCAGTTGTCCCAGGTTTCTGTATACATGTTGCATAAAAAAGTTTATTTTTGTAATAAATCAATATTAAGAATATCGCCGTCATGGTATAGTCAAAATAAATTTTCTTTCAGATACAGTAATCTTTAATTCTAAATATCAGCTAAACTCTATCATCAGTAAAATATACCAAACATCTTATAACACGTCCATGTTTTTTGTTATATTTTTATGAAACTTTATACAAACACCGACGTGCTGCTGAAGCAGCATATCTTCTTGGTAAATATCAGCCTATCTATCATATGATACCATAATAATGATAAAATTTTACAAAATTAACTCCAATTTACCTTCAATATATAGAAAAAATGTTTTTAATTTCCCTCAAATGCAGATTTTTGGGGAAATAACTCCGCAGAAAACTTTTTTTATAGTTTTAAAGATAATAAGTTCAAATATTAATTCTTTTACATTCCACTGACTGACTATAAATCGCAAAGGGTATTTTTTGTTTCCTGAACTTATTTTTTTTTTCTACAAATTACATCATGTATTATTTTCTTATCTCATATTTTTATTTGTTACATTGAACTTTGAAGGTGCTTTTTAATTCAGCGAAAAAACGATCCCAAGAAAACAAATTTAAAAAATTGAATATGAAACAGAACGTATACATTTCTCTCATGAAATGCACTGAAAGCTTGTGTAAAATCAATCTAGCCCCAGGGGTCAGATTCAAGTAAATCAAATTGGAGGCAGTTTCAAAGAAGTTAGATTATTTGAAAGCTAATTGAACAAAAAACTTGCAGGCTGCTGTAAGTGAATTTTTTTTAAATAGCCCGATTTAAAATATGCATTACATTTATTTTGGAGTGCGCTTATTAAATACATAATTGAAAATTTGAGAGCCCTGAATATTTGTTTGTATTTTTCCGTGACTTTTTATAAAATTTTTTTTTTTTTTTTTGATTTGATAAGCTGGCTCAAATATAAAAATTTGAAAATTTTGTTGAATTCCACTTTCCGTATTTCAACGAGAGAAAATCTTGAGATTTGTTATTTCTTTTTTCACATAGAAAACGCATTTTACAGCTTTACAGTTTATTTTCTATATTTATTTATTATTATCCTTTTTTTTTTGGACCGAAGTTAGGATAAATAGGCTATTTTTAGATTCAGGAAGTTGAAAAAGTGTGAAATAAGAATTCATACTAAGTAACGAATTTTTCGATGTTCCACAGCTCATCAGTGTACCTTGGACAAACTCCTTTAGTCACAGATTACTTATAAACCTAGCAGATTTTCACAGAAAAATTACTTGTGTGTGTTATTATAAATAAACATACTACAGTTTCTAGGATCTTGTATAGTAGTGTTAATATGAGTCCAGTGACATAAATGCACAACTCACCGTGATGAACTATCTCAAAATTCCATTAAACATAACAGCGAAGATATAAAATAAGGAAATCTTTAAAAAGCAAAGAAAACAAATGATGTTAAAATAAAACAGTATAGTGCTGCGATTTCTCATTTATTTTAAATATCTATATAAAATAATTTTTTTAAGTGATTTTTATTGATAACAATAGAATCAAAAGATTACGTCACATGATCACATGATTTGAACGGATTAATTTGATTGGTTTATTCAAACTTTTGTGTAAATTTAACGGTTTCTAGAATTGATTTATATTAGCGTGTTTGATTTAAAATTCTAGATACAATCGATTGTTTAGTTTGCTCTATTTGATATATTATGTAAATATCAATAACAAACACGCACCATTTTGAATGTTGAGATGTTTTATCCATCCTTCTTATATCCATGGTATCTTAGTGATTGGAAAAGTATCTCCTAATAATCATTATGAAAATTATTGACGTCGGCATAATTTCATGAGTATGCTAATTCCATGCTTTGACTGAGTTATAAATTATGGACCACTATTTTTTGTAAAAGGGAAATGAAAGGAAGGACAGATACTGAGCGGACGTATTGGTAACAAAACTATTTTTTTGCCATTTTGCACTAATATTTTTCCAAACTTTAAATGATAAAGTTTCCCAAACTTTAGCATTAGCGAAAAATTACTCTTCCACGTTACTTACGCTATATGTTAAGCTATGGCCTAAAATACTGTTGCTTTAAGTTCATGGAACAGTGTCGGAAACAGTGTCGTAGAACAATTTCATGGGACAGCAGGCTTTCGTTAATAATTCTTATTTTAGGATGCTGCGTTACACACAATCAATAATCGACAAAGAATTGCTTTTTATGGTCATTTTTTTTTTGACGAAGCATGATCCGTAATCAAAGAATATTGTAAAAGCTTAAGGGCACATTCATCAGCTGCATAAATTGAATTAAATAAGTTTTTGTAACAGACACTTAGTTTTCGTATCGCCATAAATTCAAATACGATTCATCTGATCTAATCAACCAAACAGTTGTTTGCATTCTTTGGGGAAAAAGGCAGAATTTCTTCCATGATCTACATATCTCAATATTTGTGGTACAGTGAAATTATAAAACTTACTTGAAACCAAAATTGAATGATTGAACAAAGAGAGGAAACGCAACAACTATTATATCACACAAATTCATAGGTATATAAATCATTTAAAGAATGCATGATCTATAATCAAGCACAAAAATCGTTTCGTCGTGAAATATCTATTGACTAGACGACTCAAAATTTTAATTTTAAAAGGAATATCAATCAATTCATAGCAACATACAAATAAACTTCCCAGAATATACCATTATCATGCAATGTAATCTATTTTGCCCAATGTTTCAAAAGCATACCAAAACCTTGCTAACTCATCCTGCAATGCAATCTACTTCGTCCAGCATTTCGAAGCATATACGCACTTCCTTGCCTCATCATGCAATACAACCTAATTCACCCAGTTTTTCAGAATATACCAGCACCTTCTTAACTCATCATACAATGTAGTCACTTCGCCCAATGTTTCAAAGCATAACAGCACCTTCCTACCTCATCATGCAATGCAATATACTTCGCTCAACTGTTAAGCCCAGCTAATTATACAAAATAAAATAATACATAGAAAAATATATATCAAAGAAGCTAAAAATTCATCTTATGAGTTATAATATTTATTTGACGTATTTAAAACATTAATATTTCATTATATCCTGATTAATTAACCTAAAAGAATACCTTATAACAATTTTAAGAATGACACAATATCTTTCAAAATAATATTTTACGATATATGCATATCTCTATATCTCTCTCTATGTAAATAAAATTAAGTGTCTGTGTGTATGTATGTGTATATATATATATATGTGTGTGTGTGTGTGTGTGTGTGTGTGTGTATGTATATTCCACTACTCCTCTTTACTGAGGAGGATTACGAGTCTAAACCTTTCTGGGGAGGATCAGAACAATCCAGGGAGTGTCATAGAAAAAAATATTTCGAAAAAATTGAAGATTTTTTACGAAATTTTTTTTTTAACTTTTCGAAAAGTTTCAACAATTCGAAAAAATTTAATTTTTTTCATTTAAAATCCGAAAAGATGACTGGAACTATATAAACCAAAAAGAAAAGGAGCGAAGGTGAGAATAATATGTATGCAATTAAATTAAAAACGTTAAAAAATACAACAAATTAACAGAATTTTCGCGTGAAGGTTTATAAAATAAAAAAAATATACCACTTATCTGTTTGACTTTAATTTATTCTGCTGACAATGAACTAAAAGGCAATTAAAGGATTTTAAATGATTTTACAAATGAACTTACTTTATATAGCCAATATAAATTATACCTTCATTTTAAAAATATTTCAATATATCAACGCAGACTTACTATATTGAGAAAGAAATAAGGGCCAATTAGAAATTTATAAATATTATAACTAAAAATTAACAAAAACGCTAAAATTTAAATAATATTTGATAATAATTTATTTAAGGCGTAATTAAAACTAATAAAAAGACGGGAAATAAATGCGTAAATAAATTAAAAAAAAGGAAACACCAATAAGAGTGGAGAAAAAAATAAAATTTTTGATTACAAACACAAATATTTAATATTTTATGTCTGTTCAGAAATCTAAGTTATTGTATGAAGTTTTTGTAAAATATTTTGTAAAATGATTTTTAATCTAACATATTTCCCCCTTATCTGAATGTTTTGCTCGAAAGGATGTAACTCGCTAATAAACAAAACTCATAAAAGGGCCCTTAGAGTCGTGTACCAGGAAAGAGATTCCATCTTTAATGACCTCCTAAAACTGAAGGGCATTACCACTATACACATAAAAAATCTCCCCATTCTAATGTGAGATCAATAAATCACTAAATGATCAAAATCCCACATTTATGAAAGATTTCTTTTGCTTAAAACCCCTGTACCTAAATTTGCGAGCACAAATAAATTCTAGTTCTACCGGCAAGTTACTCTCGACCAAAGAGCGCAGACATAAACCTTTAACGTAGCATAACGTGTATGGAATTCAATACATCCAAAGTTAATGAACTCAAACTCCTTGCAGGAACTAAAAATTGTACTAAATAAACTTGATGCTGCGGATAGGGTGTGTCTGTAAAAGTTTTAGAGACTAATTGTTTTTACTCCTGTATAATTTGCTGTCTTAAGTGAATAATTTCAAAAATTTTGACGCCACGCTTAGTTGGAATAAATTAGTTTATACATATAGCTAACTACAATGTAAACCAACTTTAAATAAAGATATCTATCTATCTAATTACGATTTCTACCACCCTATGAATAGACTCTTATTAAATTTTAGTCGGCAATATGCTATTCGATCTAAAGTAGAAAACTATTGTAAAGATGCAGAACTAAAGCGATCTAGCATAAAGCACACAAGATAAAATTGAGAAGTCTTTTGTACGCTTTCAATTTTTTGATTTTTGGTTCTTACATTTACATTTACCGGCAAGGTGATATATTGATTTCAGAATTATAACACCTTTCTTTTTGCCCGATTCTTATAGAATTTTGGTGGGAGCTTTTTATGGTATACTAATAGAGTCCCAGAGAGACTTGAAATTTTGGTGAATTTAAATAATTGTATTATTATAGTATCTACATGAGCTGTTTGTCAAAAAAATAGCAGCGGTGTATTCGACGTAAATCAAATAAAAAATTCTAAATTTACGGCTGATATCATTATTATAAGCCTTTAAGTTTTTCACTAATCTTGTTTAGTCTGGCTCAAATTTCTTTGTTTAATTGTTAGAATATCCGTCGGTGTAAATACTGGCTGACATTTATGAAAATACGTGCTAAAAAAAATGACTAAATATTTAAGCTATACTATTTTGAAAACCAGAGCTGAATAGCTAAGAAGCTGATATAAATATATGCCAGTCAATAGTTTTCTTTCAGTTCCTGAGATCTAATCACCACGTTTTCTACGCTTCATACTAAATCAAGCTATGGTGTTTTTTCATTTTTATTATACCGCCATAATAATAAAAGAATGGGGATTTTAAGGTTTCTTTTAGAGACAGACTTAAAATGTAATATTCTTAACACTTAGCTCTACCCAGCCAGGCCAGTAAGGACGTTCCCCAACAAGAACCTTAATTTCGAAACCGGATCGGATTTCCCAGTAAACCTAATTCTTTTTGAAAATGTTAGATAATTGAATGGATGACGTAAAATGAGATTTGTAGCTATATCATTGGTATTTTGATTACGATTTTTTGACAAAAAAATGATTTATTGTATATTTTTCGTATAAATTTCCATCATTAAATCAAATCGAAATATAATTCACATTCGTTACGTCCATTTGGGACAAAAGAATTAAGCTTATATTGCCAGAACAACTGTTGTCTAGGCAAATTAGTGAGGTCCCTTGCTTGCTTTGTAAGACAAGATTGAGCTAGCTACCCACAAGGTCAGCACAAAAGTTTGCTGCTTAGTGACAACAGCATACTGCTAATTTAGCTGCACTAATACTAAGTTTTATTCAACGTTCTAATGGCAATTTATTTTTAGTAACCAATTATTTTAGAACTTTTTAACCAATAGAATTTTAACTTTTCCTAGGGGGATTTTAGTATATAAGCCAAAATTTTGGCCAACAGTCAAAGCTCTTCCAGGTTAGAAATACTTGCAACGTAGAGAAAACATAAAAATCGAATAATTTTTTTTTGTTAAATGGCATCTAATATTCAAATTAAAAACAATGTTAATACTAATTCCTTGTTTTGTAACTTGGATGCGAAAGTTTATTTCCATTGCAAACCTTTGAGAACAATTCTGATTATTTGTTTAACAATTCCACCTGATCTTTTTGGGAAATTATTTTAACTTCGAAAACAAAACGAAAATTTAAAAAATTTTTGTTATTGATGTACTGTTTGAGGACCACGACAAATTATCAGACACGTTTTCTTTCTCTTTAGTTGTTTTCCGAACATAGCTTGCAATTGGTGCATTATAAATTACATTAATGGTTCTACAATTTCCTTGTATTATATTATTCCAAGTACAGTATAACTTAATTTTGAATTATTAAAATATGATTTTTTTATAATTTTAACTGTTGAAATCCAAGTATAATTTTCAAAATTATATTTTATCTTCAAAATTAGAGTTTATAATAAACAGGGTTAAAAAGATGAGGTACCTTTTTAATGGTTCTTAAATATAAGTCACTTTAGTATTCGAAAAATTTCATTCTTCGTAACTAGTCATAGAAAATCAAGGCAAGCCTATTTCCTTAAAAGTTGAGTCAAGAATGATATGCAGAAACTTGTATAATTTCAAATTGGCTCACGAATTTGGGACACCAAATGGGAACTGGCATACAAAACCTAAATTCTGCTGTACTAAATTGCCCGAGATTATATGGTAAATAGGCTGCAAACGTAGCCGAATTGCGGGCTCGAGCCACAAACCTTTCCGTTACGGTCTCATGGTTCGGCATCTTAGACCACTACGCCACCAATTCAAAAGATTCGATTGTAAGCAACAGAAATTACAAATATTAAAACGCGGTTTAAAAAAGGTCTAAAAAATATCTCTTCATATGGAACGTTTTACCATATTATCATTAACCATTTACACTCATCCTTGTAAAAACATTTGTTAGGAAAAAAACTGAGCTATGAGCTTTTGAAAATGCTCGAGTTATTGCTAGCTACTTTTTTTTATTGTTTTGTCCTTTTGATGTAGATTGGAATTAGGTAAAAAATAAAAGAATAGTTGTTTTTAAAGGCATCTAAACCTCAGGCCAAGTGTCAATATCAATAGAAAGAATCTGTTCTCTAAATTTTGTACAAAAATATAATATAGAAACCAAGATAAGAGATAAGACTATTTGATTTAAAATCATGAAGGTCTCTGGAGCTAGCCACCCGTAGAATATCATTTATCTCAAATAATATCTAACGTCAATCATATAATGCTGACCAAAAACTTAACAATTTTATAGGTTTTTGATAACACTAAAGAAAAGTCACAGTCTTGCTTAAAAATTGTTGTCAAATAATTTTTCAAAAAGCCTTGTTATGATCAATGTCGTAGGACAGAGTTAAACAAAGTAACCCCTTGACCTGGCAAATAATAACATAAAGCTGAAACTTGACACATAAGTAATTAACAGTGTTAAAGTATCAAAGAAAAAAGCCTCATCGATTGAATCCCGGCGACTGCCATATTTAAGCATAGTTCATAATGGCGGACTTGGATGTCAAAATTGTAATTTCTTTAAATCCTGCCATGTAATATAATGTTGGAAAGGAAATTTTATGCTGAGTGAAATTTTATTTTAAGAAAAGTTCTCAAAACGGTTTAAAAAGAAATAAATTGATGTGCAATGATTTGCATGGTAAATTCCAAAATCATGTTTAGAAAATTATTTCAAAAACATTCATTTCTTCCATTCCATCAAACTCATCTATGTCGTCATCACAACCATCATCTTTTACACATAAGTCCTAGAAATACAGTGAAAAACTTCATTAGCGTATGAAATGCTATTTGCTTGCTCTCTTTAAGAATTTGGAATAAAAAAACGGGATGGATAGTTTGCTGTGAAAAGTGGAAAAAGACAGATAAAACGATAAATTTAAGACAAATTTGATCTTTCAGTTTTGTTTCCAAGTTTTTCTAAAACATCTGATGCAGTAGATTTAGTGCATTTAAAAACAAAGAGAAACAAGGAAGATTTTACGGTCTGAATATGTGATATTTTATGTGGAGTACTTACTCCCATCCACAACATACACAACAACCAGACATACTTCAATACATTCTTATTGCATGAACAGACATTTGAAACCGATGTTTAGTAAATAACAACACTTGGTAGCCAGTGAAAAAAGTCTTTTTAAATTGAGCAATAGAATGATCCATGTACCATCATTTCAGATATTGATTTATATCGCATCTTATATGAGAGTTTATTTATGAAGAAGTTGTTCAGTAACTCCAAAAAAATGATATGAAATCAAGATAAGCAAAGAGATTTTAAATTTAGTTTCGAATTTAGAAAAATTACCATACCTCAAATACCACAATAAAGAATCTTCTTTTTCATTGTGTATCTCAACTAATATTTTCATAGCAGCTTCACCAAACTTTCTATCTCAGTCGCCCAATTCTCTGCATAATTTCTGAAGCAACTTGAATAGTCTCTGATTTCTGAACCATTTCCATGAAACTTGGCTTCCTTTTCCGAATGAAACGATCTTTTAACACAATGTTAATATTGCTGTATTTCACTCTTAATAAAAAAAGTATGTCCAAGAGTTCGTCTTTCAATTGATAAACTAACATCGTTGCAATATCGGTATCATCAGCTACCATAATTTTTCTTGATTCCCTTGTTAACTCTAGTGCGTTTGGAACTATCTTTGTGTCTGTATCACCTCAGCATACATGTATTACCAGCCTACTTCTTACAAGCAAACCTGAAAAAAGTGAAATTAATTAGCTTTCGTTGAGAGAATTCGACAAAAAACGCTCTTTAGAATATGGTGCCTCATTCTTTTTATTTGATTACAAATTTTATGATGAATCTTTAGATTTCAATCTTCTTGAGCATTCGCTTAATTTTGTTAAAGAGGTGTCATCATAACTATCAAATATAACATATGCTTATCCCTAGTTGTTACTAACATAGCTTTCATACGCATCAGCAACCTCTTCAAATGATATGGCTTTACGCCAGCACATTCGATGCAGTAATACGTCGCCGTAATGTTTGGGGTTGACGGGCAAGTTAAAACGCAAAGTATTGCTCAACATCTTCTTCCCTTTCTGCCTCGTGAAAAAGAGGTGGGTTCACACAAAGTCCTTCTTATTATTGATAATGCTTCTTGTTAGACAGTCGAAACCAAAAAATCGACCCTTTCTCTTGATTTCGGCGTCAATGAAATTAAGATCACTTAAACTTTCTTGTATTCAAGCTCCAATACACTCAGCTCCGTCACAATTGGTCTTTACTATGCACTAATACAATACCTAGCTGAGACAAGTAGTAAAGATTCTCATCTTCCATACAAAATGGATTTCTGTTGACAAACCAACCATATCAATGTTCTGATCTCTCAAACCCCAGTATTTACGCCTGACAGTTTTATTATAGTTTCATGAACAGTAGTACTGTCACTGATACTCATTAACCAGAGATTTCTCATATTATCGCCAAAACTTCATCCACTTGTGAGATCACCTGTGCATTTTACGGAATCCATTTTTCTTTATAACAAGCTCAGACCACAGCTCTGCCTATAGACTGCCTGATCTTCGCAAGAAATAGCAACCATCCAAGAGCTGCTAGAGTAACCATAAGTTTTTCTCTGATCTCGAGCACTTAGCATAATTGATATATCCTGAATATGCAAACAGATTAACCATTTTCACCAGAGTTTGGATGTGTACATGTGGCAAGTTTTTTCTGCAACACTAAATTCTTTGACGATGACAATACATTCAATATAAATCAACCAAAGTTTAGCAGCGCGTAATTCGTCCGCTTTTTTGTTTTGCTTATATTAACATTGCTTCCTCAGTGTTTTTGAACACATCACAACCACCTTACTCAACAAAATTTTCCTTGTTCATACCATCTTTCTTTGCTTTGTTGTAGACATCCTCAAGCTCAGAAAAATCCATTTTTTCCATCATCTATCAATGAGTTGCTGATGTGATTGATTAAAGCATTCTGGACTTACATATGGGCTGGTAAAATTCTTGCTGCTGCATTACCCGATAGTATGTGCTTTGCAGCATCCTCCAAATAAACTTCCTCAATTACCTCCTCCGAACCAGCACCATTCATGACTCTTGCAATACTCGCAAGAAAGCTCATCAAGGTATGGATTCACCTAGTCGGCAGACTATTTGAATATTTTTTTCCCTTATAATTCCCGTGGCTTTATGGCACAAGGGTTGATCGAAGATTATGTGAGGTGTGAGGATGTCGAGTTTATTGGTTTGTTCTATCATGAACAATATGGTGAAAAGATGCAAGTTTCATTGGGGGAATTTAGATCTATGATGGGAAGAAATTTAGTGCTTGCTGCCTCATATAATGTTGGTACCTGTGATGTCACATGCTTCATATAGCCTGACCAATTAGGACGATGACTGTTTTGTTGACCAAAATGCCATGTTGGATGCCATTAAAAGTCAAGATTCATTTCAGATACTTAGAATATCCAAGTATCTGAAACTACGACTCGATTTATCATATGGTAGTAATTTTACAGCTGCAGAGAATGAACCGTTTATATTATTATGTTAAAGAAATTGTACGGCTTCAAATTTGGCGTTGTTATTTATCCCTATTCCGTGGAATGTCCTTTTTTACAGTAAGTGTACGAATATTGTGAGAAAAATTATCTGCAACGTGTTGAGTAAAACCAAATGTTTGATCTTCTGATCGTCTTTCAGATATTTCTTTGAGTAGCATTCACTATTTTCAATCAACTCATTCATTTTGGATAAAGCATAAAGTACACTATTGCGTTCTTATTCCAACCGCAGGAAAATCCTTTGAAACTTATTTGTTATGGCGGAATTTACAGGACGTCCAGACTTGTTGTTGTTACTTGTTTGAAGTTTGAATTGGTTCATGCAATGAATATGTTGAACTTCCACTTCCGTAACCAAATCATTACAAGAATACATACGGTGGTAAACAGAATTTCACCATAAACTCCTTCTTATCTCATAAGGATTGATTAGTGTTACAGTCAATAGCAATGGCAGCTGTTGAATATTTTTTCATTGCTTTTTTCGTGCACAAAACTTCGTTGTCAAGTCAAATGTTTTCTCTATAGATAATCGTAGTCTCTTTCTTTGCATTAGAAAACATTCGAATTTTCGAGTATCCACAAATTTTCTTCTGCAGTTATGATGAACACAAAAACTTTTTTTGACAAATCTTGCAGCAGTATCTTCTTGAATTATCTAAATACGAAAACGACTCAAGCCAGTTATTCAATAAGCTTTAGAATTTGAGCGTCCTTTAAACCTTCAAATGATTTATTTAAGTGATAGTTCCATTCATTACTCTTTATACGTGGTGATGAAGTGTCCAATGTAACAATATGCTGTTCATGTGAGGTTAATACTGATTACAAGAATTCTTATGACCAATATTTCTTCAAACAATACACATGTTTTCGTGGCGTTATGAAGCATTTAAAATTACTAATCATTTGAAAATCATTCATTTGAAAAATTAGAGAGATAAAAATTAAATGTCTAAACTTGCTAATTCGAGATGAAAGTTACAAAACGAAATCAAAATAAGAAATACATACATAACTAGTGTAACTTTTTCGCCAGCTTTCACTACTGATTCACCGTCAAAACCTTTTCCACAGAATACAAAACTTCAATTTTTCATCTCAGGTTATGTAATAATTATAATTACAAATCTTACATGGCTGTAACGTCTATTTTTATTATTTATGTCCTATGCATGTTCGGGTGTTACGTAGCACGAAATTTCATTTCCAAGCATATATTGCATGTCAGGAATTGAAGAGAAGAATACCCAAGTCCACCATTGAGGATTATGCCCAAATATGGTAGTTGCCGATGAGGTTTTTTTTTCTGTGATACCTAATACTGTTAACTACCAAATTGTGCAAATTTCAGCTTTATAATAATTTTTTCTTGGCAGTTTTACAATTCCATCTTACTAATACTAAAATGACGCTAGAAAACTCCATTCAAAAGTTACTTATTTTTGAAAGAGCGTTGATCATCAAATAATGTTACAGGACAATAATATCACGAAAACAAAAATTTCAAGGGTTAAAAGGAATGCAATTCTGAAGTCAAATTTTTTTAATTTACATTTTTCTATAATTTTAAAATATTTGCTTTTTTTTAAATTTTTTCAAACAAAAATTAACCTTGGAAATGTAGAAAGGCACTAGATGAAAACAAATACGCTTACAATAAGCTTTTGACACTGTGAACCACGGAATATTTTTCTCCAAGCTTGACTACTACAGTATACGTGGGCTCTCTTTTAAATGATTAGAATCTTTTCTAAAAGGAAGAAATCAATTTGTTGACATTAATAACGTTAATTCCAAACTATTATGTCAGGTGTCTCCCAGGGATCCATACTTGGTCCTTTACTGTTTTTGATTAATTTTAATGATCTTAGCAACTTTTTTAAACATGCCACAACATACCACTTTGCAGGTGGCAAAAACCTACGTTTAATTATAAAATTACTTAGGAACCTTAACAAACACAATAACCATGATTTATGTTCTTTAATAAATTGGCTCAGAGCAAATAAAATATCTCTGAACACAAAAGAAAACAGAACTAATCCTGTTCAAAAATAATAACGCTTTTTTGAAAAAAACACCTCAATTTCAGAATTATTGAGCAAAATAAATTTCCAACCTCTGTCATCAAGTATTTAGGAATTAAGCTGAGTGAAAAGCTTAGTTTTAAACCCCATTACTATAAACTTTCTTTAAAGCTCTGTCGTTCAAATGCATGTTAGCCAAGATCAGAAACTCTGTAAACTATGATTTATAGTTATTATGCTATATTTGGTTCCCACCTCAGATATACTTGCCAAGCTTGGGGTGAAAAACAATTTCTTTTAAAGATGTCCTCACTTGAATAAAAAGAAATAAGGACGATTCACTTAAACAACTTGAATTTCACGCAAATACACTATATCAAACACCTCGAATTTTAAAATTCTCTAAACAGACTGAGCTCCTTAACCGCACACTGGCCTGGGATCATCTATATTGTCACCTTCCTCCAAAACTGAAAGCTTCACCCTTAATAAAGAAAAAGATTTCCATAATCTCAGGTCAAATGACAGTAACAATCTGTAACTTAACCATAGCAGAACAGCTATGTACGGAATAAATTCTATCAAACATCAGTGCATTCGCTCTTGCAATAACCTTCTTCTCATTTTAAAGTCCAACATTCACATCAGACAATCTACAATCCAATTAACCCAATAATTAAAACAAATGTGCTTCAATGGCTATATTTAAACATCGAAGCCTTTATAACCGTCCTCAGTCCTGTGACTTTTCTCTAAATTTCCTCTCCTCCTTCTTCCCATTCTTTCTTTTCTCAATATATTTCTTTCTTACTTTTTGCGTGTTGTCTTTAACCATAAAGCTTTTAAAATTATATAATAATTTTTTGCATAATGGTGGATTCCAACAAACGACAAAAAAAAAAGTTAATTGAAAAGTAAGCGTAATAAAAAAAATTTTTGTGATTTAAAATTTAAGCATGTAAACAAAGTCAAAAGTAAAAATTTCTTTATTTAGGTTTAAATTTTTTCTGTGCTGTGCAAATTGGTTGTTATTTTTTAAACAATAAAAACGTAACTTTTAAACTTACAATCATGAATGAAATAAATTTTTAGAATTTTTTTTCCATTGATTCATTCATTCAAACTTGCCTCATTCATTTAAACCTGGAGACTTTTTGAGAACTTATCACAAAACACCGCGGTGGTGCATGGACACCACACGCTACGGAAACCACGCGTCTACTTTCATTAAAGTGCAAACCAAAAATTAAAATTTAAAGCAAAATATAATTTTTGGCACAAAGAGGTAAAAAAAACTATGCATAATTATTTCTCACTCAGCATGATTTAACCATGAATTGGATAAACTTCTCTCATTTTTTATTGTTCATGATTCGCGATCTGTTCTTCTTAGACTGGTTTTATTGAAATTCTGAGCGAAAGCTATTATTATCATCATTTAT
>JAUZNK010039244.1:0-17471 GCA_035046665.1 Euphysa ruthae
ATATATATGTTGTGTGCAATTAAATTTCATTTGACAACTAAAACAAACAAAAATTTATTTTACTTTACAAACTTCTTACAAAATTTTGAAAAATATGCAAAAAAGCTAACTTACCATTACATAGTACTTAAACATCTGGTCTCTATCTCGATTAGATGTAAACATAAATTCTTTGTGTTCTGAGACAAAGTCTAGATCAGTTTTCCTTGTCACTGTCTTATCGTACATTTTAGAAGGATCTGAGGGCGAATACTTTTTACATTTGCTAAGAAAAAAAAATGGTTATCAAATTTCTTAAATCCTGAATAGATCTAAATCAGCAAAGAAAGTATTTCTTAGGTAAAATTTCATATAAAATTTTTATTAATATTAATATCATTCTTAAAAATTATTATGATTATTTATTAACATTTATAACTTTTATACTATGCTTTATTGGCATTTAACAGTTACATTATCGCCAACCCCTTTTACCAGAAGCCTGGTGGTTAAATCCAAAGTTTTGCCAAATTAAATTGGTCTAAGAAAACATTCTAATCATTAACTTTATTTACGTTTAATTCATAACTTATCTTAATGGGGGACAACTGAAAGAAACTTACCTGTCTGACAAACCATATACAGACTTTAAATTTTTTTTTAATTCCAGCAAAAGCATTGAATTGAAAGAAGAAGCAATTAGTTTCTTAATTTTCTCATTTGGAATGTTGCTAGCTAAAAAAAAAAAGCAAAAAAAAAATAAAGAAAAGATCAAGCAAGATTAGCAGAGCAACATTCAGCATAATACTCCATGGTTTACTCTGTTAACTGAAAATCTGTCCGTGAATAAGCTATTCCAGAAATAATAATATACATACACGTATGGACAAAAAACATTAAGAATTTCAGAAAGTAGTAGATTTAAACCTTTTGAAAAATTGGTATGGGCCTTAACGCAGACCTCACACAAAATTTCATTTGTAATCATCAAACTTCACACAAAATTTCACATCAAACATCACCCATAATTTCATCTGTATATATCAAACCTCACACAATGTTTCATCTGTATTTATCAAAACTCACACATAATTTCACCTGTATCTGCTAAACCTTAAACAAAATTTCACCTGTATTTATCTAACATCATACAAAGTTTCACCTGTATTTACCAAGCCTCATATAAAATTTCACCTGTATTTATCAAACCTTACACAAAATCTCACTTGTATTTATAGAACCTCACACAAAATTTCACCTGTATTTACCAAGCCTTATATAAAATTTCACCTGTATTTACCAAGCCTCATATAAAAGTTTATCTGTATTTATCAAACCTCATACTAAATTTCACCTGTATTTATCAAACCTCACACAAAATTTCACCTGCATTTATCAAATTTCACACAAATTTTTTTCTGTATCTATGGAACCTTATACAAAATTTCATCAAGTCCAAATTCTGCAGATTTTCAGACAAAATTTCATTGCATATTAATATTCTAAAGATTGAGCGAGAAAATTTATTCGAGTACCTAAATCCTTACCTTTCAAATAATCATCACTACCATCATCACTATCATCATTTTCAACAGATTTACCATCCATTTTACTGTATTTATCAAAAAGCTAAACAGAAAAAATACCAACCATTATTCAACTGTTTGATAATTTATTTAATATAAACAATTAGCTTTTAGCCAACCGTTTGCTAATTAATTTAATATAAACAGTTCAGAAAATAGACATTTTTTCATTGGGCATGCAACTGCATTGAAAACAAATATCCTGTGGAATGCCAATATAGCTGTAAGTCACCTAATAGCGTTATTAACCAATGGATAGGTAAAAGTAAAGACAACTCACTTTAATGCCATAATACTATGAGAAAATCCACTTTTTAGAAAAAAGATTTGCCTTTGCCTTTAATGAAACAAAATTTTTAAAGTACCAAAAAAAATTCAGATTATATTTTCTTGTCACTAGATTTCGATCTGAAAATTTATCAAGAAAATTTAGGAATAAATTTTTCTGGACAAAATATGAAATCGCAGTACTTGGACTAATTGTAAGTTTTTAGAAATCCAAGATAATAATTTTAGCTATTATTTTATAACATTGTTCATAAATTTTGGTTGAACTGACTCTAAATTGTACTCGGATAGTTCAGTTGGTAAGACATTGGACTCCCAACCATAAGATTCCGGGTTCAACCATGGGTATCACCCACTTAGCGTATGAATGGCATTCAATTTGATTCGGTGCGAAAAGTTTATGGTTTTCTGGTTGAGCTGGATGACACTACTCTGTACTCACTTAAAGTGGTTAAAGGTTGAAATGGAAGATGATTTGGAAGATGAACTTTGCACTGCTGTTAAATGGGGGGGTGAGAAACGGTTGATGTCATTCAATGTTTCAAAAACAAAGTTTCTTTCCATACACCGCTCGAGAATATCCTTCCATCTGTGCTGATGAATGCTAGTGAACTCGCCGAATCTACTCAGATTCGATTGTTAGGCGTAACGTTCACAAATTCTATTGGAATTGTTATATTGAATCTTTTGTAAAATCCGCTACCACGTTCTTCTGGCTGAGAGTATACTTTATCATCCATAAAGGCTACAATTCGAACATGTGTTGGGTAATGCTGCCATTTTGGGTCAGAGCCTTTTCTGTATGTCTTCACCTTATTGATTGATCAAATCCAGAAAAAATTATTCAATCTTGTTGTTGATCTTTGTTAGAATCTTCAATCACTTTACCATTGCAGAAATGTGGCTTCATCATGACTGTTCCTTAAATATTCCCATGGAAATATGATTGAAATGATGATTGAAATGATGATCTGATGATTTGAAAGAGGCAATACCTCAATTTATGACTACAAAACCTGGTTTCAAATGCTGGTCACCCTTCAATGGTACAGATTCATAAATTTCAAACTTTTATTCATCAAGCTTCTTCCCATGTACCATTCGCTTATGGAATTCTCAGCCTTCTGATTGTTTTCCTACAGATTATGACCTTCGAACCTTTAAGTCTAATATCAATCAAATCTTTCTCAGTCAGTTTAAGTTTTGTTTTTATCCTTATCTCTTCTTTTATCTTCTTACCTAATAGTACCTAATAGTACTTATTTAAAAGTAATAATGTACTTAATAATAAAAGAAATATTAATTTGTTATCAACTTTTTAAATTCTTATAAACTTGAAATCAAAATCAAAAAAATTGAGACCTGGGCACCATAAATTTTTTAAAGCAAAATACTAAATATAGTTTTCTTTTGAAGAATACTAAAAAGCACAAATACGTTTTTTTTTGACCCCTGTTTTGACCCAGGGCTAAAACTGCCAAAAATGATCAATTAATCAAAAGCACCCAATTTTCTAATAACCAAAATAAAATCAATTTCTGAGATAATGTGCAATGTGAAGAACAGGGCATAAAAAAGTAAACAAAAAGACAAACAGATAAAAAGCCTGAATTTATAAGAAAATTTACATTGTAAGATATCATCGATGATCCAAAAAAGAATGTACTTTAAAATCCATACCTCACGGAAATTGGAAAGAACTGATGTACCAGTGACAGATACCGCTGTGTCAATGTGATGAATAAGAAACATTGGCTCTTCAACAATGACATAGGTCAAATAAGCAAGGTTTTCAACAAGGAAGTAAGAAAGATCTAGCGAAGTTTTCTAAAAATAAAGAAAAAACACTCACATATAAAAACAAAAATAGGGTATTTTTTTAGATAACCTCAACTAATAATAACCCCTTAAAGAATGTTACCAATTTTCCAGAATTATTTATTAACAATAAGAAAAGTGATAGCAACGAGTGAAGTTGGTGAAGCACAACTTTTGAAATATAGAAATTAGGGCATGCTCATTAAATAAGAGGTGGTATGTAAAAAATATAATTAATTAAAAGAGAAATTAACAGATAGTTATCATGTAGTTAAAATGCTTTACTTTGAAATTAACAATTGAGTAGGATGTCTGTTTCATGACAAGCATATTAAAACATATTACGTACATACTCTAAATTGTTTTTTCCAAAATAATTGTTTTAAAGACAATCACTATCATTCTATTACAAGCAGAAAAATATTTTCTTAATTATAAATATTAATAAATATTAATATTTATATTTCTTTAATAAAAACAGTCAAGATTCTTCAACTGTCAAAAACGTGTCAACCTGTGAAAAATTTTCCATTTAAAAGAAAATTTACCTGATGATTTATCAATTTTAATATAGCTCTTAAGAAAGAACGCCGATACTGTTTGCTAGAACGAAGCAAACTGTATATATGATTGATGAATGCAACCTTGTTCTCAGCCTTCCTGTATCCAATAAGGTAACCACCATTGCTCTAAAAAAAAATAAGAACCATGTGGATTATTTATTTTTTAATAAATAAGTAAGTGCTTAGTAAAAATTAGTTAATAAAGAGTTTTCAAAGAAAAGCCCTTTTTTTAAGGAAGACGCTTATTAGTGGAAGATGCTTATTAGTGGAAGATGCTTATTAGAAAAGGGCACTTATAAGAGAATCTTTATTAGAGAAGTTCAATTCAGAATTCGAAGAAAATGACTTTTTATTGATAACTTGTATTAATAAAGGACCAAATTTACATCTATAAACCGTTTAAAATAACACTGATTCAGTTTGTAAAGCTATTCATAGTTTAGAATATCAACCAAGGATAACTTATTAAAATGAAGAGAGAGTTTACGATGAAAGGGAAATAGAACCCAACATTTCTTCCTCAGGCTAATAAAAAACGACAAATTGTTTAGAAAGTAAAGAGAAATTTTCATTGGATTTACGTTGCATTCAGCATGATCTATTTCTTGCTAAATTTGTTATGACCTTACCTACAATTCTGTTTCATGCACAGTAAACAACCTATTACAAACAGATCATCTTTCAGCACTTGTATGGAAGTCTTAAAGGACCTATTCCAGGCCAGCATACTCTTATTTATCAAGGAAACACAAAAAGGACACTTATTAGAGGAAAATAATTAAAAGTAGGCATTTACTAAGGTGCTTATTAAAACAGGAGCACTTATTTAACATAGACAAGTAGAAGGGGTAGTTTACTATAGAGGGATTTACTTATTAGTATAAAGAGGACATATTAGAGGGAGGAAGTTACTAGATTTAGGCATTTAATAGGAGAAGGCACTTATTAGACTGAGGTACTTACTTGATGCAGGTGCCTATTAGAGAGAGGTAAGTATTAGAGACAGGTGCTTTTATAAAGAGAAGAGCTTGTTAGGGTAAGATGTTCAGGAAAGGGAAATGTCTATCGCATAAGGTGCTAGAAACTTTATAATCTCATTTTATTTGAATAACAAAATAGATTTTCTGAGCATTACTGCAGTTTTAAGTCCATGCACTGAAGTATCTTGTATTATATACCTTAACAATATAGTAACATGCACATCTTACCTTTTGAACTATAGTCTGCAGTGTATAAGCCATCTTAACTCCATGGAATGCTTTCATGTGAGTGAAACCAGGAAACCTTGTATCTAGATCTCGTAAACATTGTTCAGCTTTTGCCTGGCAAATTCGTTCGGTGTCTGTACTTATTGCAACAAGATATGGTATACACTACAAGGAAAAACATGACAAAGTCAACACACAGAATTGCGAAGAGGAATGAAATATTCTAAAACTAAAGAATGAAGAAATCTTTCTCTTCCAGGCTGATTAATTCGTTATAAATTCTTTGAGTAGGATTCCATTCAGCAGACGAGTAAGGGTAAAAAGAGTTTAGAACGTTCTACTAACACCATATAATATGCAATTTTTTGAAAACTTTTTTAGACAAATTCCTATTTTGCCTCCATTATTAAAATAAAAATTCCAAACTTTGAAAGAAAAATAAAATATTGAATAATAAAATTTGGCAAAAATTCAAAAATTAAAACTTTGAAGCACAAAATAAAAATGTCCTTAAAATATCAGAAATAATTTTCTGCCATTATACAAAACTTTTTTTTTCTTCATTTAAAATTAAAAATTATTAAATTAAAATAAAAATTAAAAGGGTTTGAACAATTTAACATTGTTGTCAAATTCAGACATAAGGACGCAAAACATAGTTAGAGAAAATCTCATAACAAACAGACGTAAGGTTGCATTATACAAAGTTTTTGTATGTAGAAAATGTTTTGAAACCAATTTGGACCCGTTAAAGAGGCATTACGTAAGTTACGCTTCATACCTTTCTTGAAATTTTTGGCGGTAATTAATTCCTAAAATCATTAAAAATATTGACATTACTGGAACATAATTTTAAAAATATCAGGAAATACAAGTCTTAGAATTGCTTACAGGACTTTAGGTGGTTTACAACCTTATAAATGAAAACATGCCAAAATTATCTGAAATCATATTTGTACAGCATCATGTAATATTTTCTAGATGAAACTCTCATTTTTAGACCAAATTTGACTTGTTTACGGGGTCTGTGTAATATATCTTATCTTAAAATGGGTGAAATACCAAAGTAACATATTCTTGAAAAATCTCACCCAAAATTTTGACAGAACTGAATAATAATTTTTAAAACAAATTTCACAACTTTGGATGCCTGAGCCATATGAAATATTCAGAAAAAAGAATTTCAAACATAATACAGAATTTTGGCCAATATATATTTATATAAATATATATATATATATATAAAAAAAAAAAAAAAAAAAAAAATGGGACTAAGAAATACGCTAGCAAAGTGTACAAATTTAGGGTTTGAATGAAAGAATTTCAAGAAAAACTAATTAAAGATGCAATGACAGACAAATACCAATTCTTAAGCGCTTTAAGATAAAGAAAAAGCTATTTAAGAATTTAAAAATAACTGGGTGAACAAGACCTTGTCTAATAATAACCAACCTGGGCTACGTCTATGTGCTCTTTTCTATAAACAACCAACCTGAGCAGGATGAACAAGACCTTGTCCAAGTATCATGGCCACGACTTGCAGTGCAGAAACTCGGACGACTTTTTCAGGATGTAGAAAACTTTTCATGATATCTGGCAATAACATCTGCACTAATTCACTTGTCCATCTAGACGAAAAACAACTTTTCATTGGTTAAATAATAAATATTATAGCGAGATTCCAATTAAATATCAATCAATATGAAATGATGATTTTTCCTTCAGTTTCTCATATTAGAAATTAATAAAAATAAGCTAAAGGGAATTAAAAAAGTATGTTCAATACCGTCTCAAAGTCTCAAAAGATGAGCAACTTTAAAAAAATTTTTTTTCTGCGGCCATATATTCAACATTCAACTTAATCCCTCACGTGCTATGTTAAAATGAAATTAAAAAAAGAAAAAAAAGAAAAAGAAAGAAAAAAAAAACAAGCCTCAAATATAAACATGCTGAAATTAAAATGATAATTAACTGATAATGACTAAATTTCATATTGCATACTTTATACTTTACTTTATATGGTATTCATATTTACAACCTCTTTAAAAACAAAAAAATTTTGTACCCAAAAAGCTACAGACAAAATAAAAAAAAAATACAAAATAAATATTGACCCTGATAACGAATCTCCCATTTCTTTAATAACATTATGCTTGCCATCATCTGCAACGTTTTGATTGAACTTTAACTTTGGTTTATCATCTACAAAATTACAAAAGCATCCTTTAAGGGCATTCATCCTGTAAAAAATTTCTTATCAGTGTCTTGTCTATTCACTTTTATGGTAAAAAATAATAAGTGAGAGTGAAAAAAATTAAGAAGACCTTTTTATTAATTTTAGGATGGGTTTAAATAAAAAAGGTAGGGAAAATTACCACTAACTTATATTCAAAGCACTTACAGTAAATGTGTATAAAGAAATATCAATGGCTGATACTCCTTCCAAAGGAGGCTGCTAAGGCAAAAAATGGTTAAGGTGAGAGTGATTCCAGAGTATGTCACAATTTTGAATAAAGCCCAAGATGAAGAATACATGCTTAAAATAGTTGAAGTTATATCCAAGTAAAAAAAAAAAAAAAAAAATGCAAAGCAAAAATTTACAACCTGGACTTCAAAGGGTTTTATAAAATTTTCAACTATATTTTATCACTTATAAGCTTATATCAAAAATTTTTTCTAAATAAATACAAACAACACCAAACGCGGTCTTGCCTACTCCTAAGAAATAGAAATCACAAAGAGATCAACAAAACAGAGAAAATAAACTTATTATGCAAAGCCAGAGAAATTCAAATTGCAAAATCAAAATGCAGAAAAGAGAAAACAACATTTCCCAAAATAATAAAAATTCCCTGCTGCAATTTTTTGTATTTCCCCGTGACTAGACGTCATGTTGTTATTATCATGTATTTGGCAAACATCAAATAAATTTAGTTTGTATTAATTTTAAAGCCATAATTTAAAAAAAAGTATTATTAACTAAAGTATTATTTGTGATCATACTTTGTTAAAGCGATAACAATAATAAATATTATCTAATGTCTGCTTCGTTAATCATAATAACAAATGTGTAGTTGTGTTTACACTTCAAAAATCATTTCAATGAAATATGTCTGCCTGTCACTCCAATCCAAAGTATTTAGTTTAGAAATTTATATTAATGGCTTTACAATACATTACAATACATTTAAGACGTATTAAACTTTAAAACATCACATGAAATTCTTCTTCTTTTTTTACAATGTATAACAGTAAAGTTTTTCTTCGTTCATTTGTAGCTTAAAGTTAACCTTCGTGTTCTTGGAAGAGTTTCTTAATAATTTTATAGTTCAATAATCCTTTCGAAAACACTTTCTTTTTTTTCAAATAAACAAAACTTTTTTGTTTTAATTTAAAATTGGTCATTAATTGTATTGATACACGTGTAATTTTTGTCAGTATGTACAGCTCGTTTTTTTTTAAAAGTATTTTTTATTTAGTTAAAGAGATTTTGATATCTATAATTACTATTGCATTTCTATGAATATGTTATTTCACATAAAAACATCGAGCATCAATGTCTTTAGATAGCATTCTAAATAGAATTATCTACAGATTTTAAAATATTTGTTGTTTAACTGTCTTTTATCGCAACCTTGGATACTCATTAAATATGCTTAAATATAAAGTTAAACTGAAACCATTTAATATTCTACCTTAACCTAAATTTCAAAGAAGAAGCGTTATAATTATTAATAGCCTTAAATGCAAATATTTTATCAAATTGATTTTATACTTTAACTTTTCCTTTTTATATTAGTGGTTATGTAAGGTGATCTTTTGCAGCAAATATCTCAGATAATATTCTCATTTAAGGGAATAAACTTATCACCTTAGTAACCTAACCTGGTTATTTTTGTACAATCTTTCATAAAAACTATGTGATCAAGACAGAGAAAAATTAAAAATTAACCCAGTGAAACAGAGTATTCCCATATAAAGGAACACACACTTCCCCTTTAGTAACCCGACCTGGTGATTTAAATATTTGTACACTTCATAAAAAATGTCATCAAGCTACTTACATAAAAAGGAATTAAGAAAAAGTTCATCATGATTTATTTATTGCTTATTATGCAATATAATTCCCAGAAACAGCAGTGAAAAAAATTGAAGATATTTTCTTTACAATCCGTTTATCTAGCATATTGACCTTTTTTATGAATTTATTAAATTGTTAAAATGGCTCCTCCCATTAATTTGCTTTCATTAGATATTTATTTCTGGTCATTGAATTTAAGTTCTGTTCAAGTCTTAAGCTAATGCTCATTTATGAAGTCAGCAGCTTCATGCTTAGTTATTTTTTCCAGAGTTAGATTATAAGAATAAAGTTATAAATAATTAAAAATACATACAGAATTTAAAAAATCAGAGGGTGTAAAAAGTTTATAAGAACTAATAAATTACCTAAAAAAATTGCCAAAGTATTATACTATGATAATCAGTAGTAAGGAATTTACGAAAATTTGAAATGACGAGCAAAATATTTCCCTCGGGATATATTTATTATAAATATTTTGCTCGGCATAATTTTGACACAGCAATTTTTATCCTCTAAGAATTTTTCCGAGAGCTGCGTATTTGAAAGTGATTATAATTTTTACCCTTGTGCAATTCAGCATTATGCAGTCGAGATTCCTCTTCAATCAAGTGATTTTGCAGATTCTTTAGTACAGTATATTTTGTTTTCATTGAAGTTGCGTTTGGATTAAGAATCTCTTGATAAAGTTTTTTACAGCCATCTGTCAACAGAAATGATGGATAGCGTATTCCAATAAAGCCTCAAATATAAGAGCCAGAAAATTTATATATATAAAAAAAAATTTTATTAATTAATAATATTCAAGGAACATAAATGTATTCAAATATTCTGTTCGTTTTTTCCCGATTTTTGCGTCAACTTCTGAAAAATTGTTTTATAAATGGTCTATATCTCATCATTTAGATCATGTTTTGATGTTTGCCATAAATATATTCACAATGTTTATTATATATCAAATTACCAAGGGTCGAATAAATTGTTAAAATACGTTCTCCAATTCTACACTGTTTCATATAGTTTTATTTGCATTTTTAACCAATTAATACCATCTTTATCTTATATAAATTTCTTGAAAAGGTTATTTGATAATAAAATATTTTTATTGCAACGGTATTTTATTCAGTGAATTTTATTTGCATGATAAATTTTACTATAGTTCACCACTGAAATTTTTACCAATTACGATTTACGACTCAATAAATTTTATTATTAAAAATGCTAATATGCATTGCAGAAAAAACAGAAGAAAGGATCTGTTCTGCATCGTTATCCGAGTTATCTTTAATAACTGAAAGACTTCTTACCAGGTTTATTCAGCGAGATTTAATTATCGCTTAATAACCACAACACATAACTGGTAAAAGAGAGAAACAAGTCTAGTATTCTGTACTGGGTCACATAGCAAAATTTTTTTTAAAAATTTTTTCGCAAATACAATTAAGCTGCGTTCCATTTTAACAGCATCTGCCAATGGCAATTATTTTACCCTTTATCACCGTGAGTTTTTTACGGTTTGTACAGATTATAATTTCTAACTTTTCCAAACAAAGACACTTTAATCAAATTGTTTTTTTTTTCTCAAAAATCAACATCTTTTTAAAAAACAAATTTCTATTCACAATTTTTATGTTTTTAACCTCAAGCTGAAAACTTTATCAGCAATAAATATAACAAAAATATAAATATAACAAAAATATAAATATAACAAAAATATAAATATAAAACATAAATATAAATATAAAACATAAATATAAATATAAAATAACGATTGAGCAGAAACAGGATATCAAACACAATTCCAGTATAAAAGATAAATTCATCTTCATTTCAAATCAAAAAAAATTTTTTTTTTTTTTTCAATAGTGATTGTTTTAATCTGTGGATTTATCAAATGACAGAAAAATTTCTTTTCAACTTATTTTCAAGCAAATTGCAGCATTAAGCTAAATTTAGTTTAGTTTCATCATGTTTTTTGAAAATCTTAATCTTTAGAATGACATCTGCAGTTTATCCAATTACTGATCCCATTGGATTTTGGTCTGTTAAAATATCACCAGTTTTCCAGCTATCTAATTTTTAACATTAGGTGTCAAGTGTAAAATAGACTTAATATAAATATAATAAAATATTTGCTATGACCATAAATGGTCATATAAATTTATCCTCATGGCTACCTGAAAATTGCTCCATTATGATTGACATATGCGCAGCTTACTAGTTATTACGATGGTTATAATTTAAAATACAAATTTTTGAAAAAATATCACTATAACTAGTTTCAGAGCCCTTAGGTTTTTAGATTTACACTCATATATTTTCTAAACAATGCATTGAAGACAAATTGACTAATTGACATTAATTACCATGAATCTCTCATTCAAATTTCGTCTGAACACAATGTAGTGTTATAAAAATATGACCATAAATTAAAGGGAAAGTAGTCATACGCAAAATTTCGTTTTGAACATTTTTATTTTGTATTTTAGCTATCATGAAAAAAAACATCAGTAACAAATATCATTGAAAATGAAACTATAATGGCTAAGAAAGGAAATACATATGCTCAAAAATAGTCATAGTAACTAATATGTCATAACTTAAGTCAGATAAGATAAGAAACAACATGAAAAATAACCAATAATGAAACTGACAGAATAACATTAGTCATTCTTAAGAGGGCATTTTATTGGTTGTAAAAATACGAAGACACAATTGAAATATAAATTAAATTATATAAAAGTGTGGTTTACGAACTGAATAATAAAAACAGATAAAAGCAGAAAAATCATTTTTAAAATAGAGATGCAGAATTTGATTAGTTGATCTAAATGATATATTTAATCTTTCACATATTTAATAAAAATGTTATTTAAATAAAAAACATTAAATGTGTCTAAGTAATGGGGCAAGAAAAGGTAAACACAATCAGAAGGTAAGGATATTCTTTTTAACAAAGATCAAAACTTTTTTTAGACTTCTTTCAACTATTTCAGAACTTCGTGGAAAATGAAATATTTTTATAGAATTTTCATAATGTAAAAACTGTTTTATTTATTGTTACTGGTTGCAAGACTTTTTTTCTTGAAAAAGCAATCTTACACAACTGGTACTGCTCAAAAAGTTCTATAAAAACAAGTAAAACAATATTGAACCATTTTAAATAATTGTAACTTAAATTTTAGGAAGGAACGTAATGTAATTTGTTATGCATAAATTATATAATAATACAGCTCCTACACTACTGCATGGTTTTTTGTTCTCTTTGAAATTATTAATGGAGTTTTGAAAATGAGACTGGTTAAACTACCGTGTTTGCAATATAGAATTTTTAAAAATGATGATAATTAACGAGATAGAAGTCATTTTAAAAATTTAGTTAATTATTAAATCAAACAGCACCTATATTTTACATTGAAAGTGCAGCACCATTTTGAATATATTCAAGAGAACATTAGAGACTTGTAGCATGAGCAGATGTTAATATCTTACCGACAGTAATTATTGCCTTTATTGCCACTTCTTCATCAACAAAGTCCGTATAGTACATACAAAGTTCAAAAACATCCTTGCTACTCTTTAAAGGCTAAAAAGCAGAAGATGAGCTTAATTTATTTGATGCTTACTTCAAGTAACCATGTAATTTTAACAATTTTTTATGTTTTTGTAAACTCATGTTATTAAAAATCTGTATTAACTTTTCAATATTTAAAAAATGGAAAAGGGAAAGGGTCTAAAAATAAACGCTTAATGAGGTTCAAATATTAGAATTACAGAAAGAAAACCATCAGAAAGTTTACGCAATAAAAAATTTCAATTCCACAACAACAACAACAATATATTCTCAAATCAACAATATTTATTTATTGCAAAATGTAACGTACAAAAAATGAATTTTTGTGAAATATACTTCCAAAGAGAATAGCTGTAGTTATTTATAACTTTGCAGACTGTAACAGACAGCCACATGATTTCGCAGATACTGCTAATCCCAACTGAAATTTGATCCTACTAAAAATCTATTTAAACTTTAGAAAGTTTGTCTCCTGAAACTTAGCCGTAAAAAATTTTAAAATCATGACAAATCAAACTACATTTCAAGTTATACACGTGCAATTTTGGTTAAACATCGAATTCTTGAAAGCTCAAATTCCTCAATACCCCTAAAATACCCCTAAAATAAAAAATTGCAAGAAAATAATTATACCTTATTAGTCATCTTTTCATTTAAAATTTGGGCATCGAGATCAAAGTAGCGACAAAACAAACCAATTGTAAATAACGCACGCAGAAGTGTTGAACGCTTAGATTTAAGAGAAGGATTATCAGGATTTTTCACATGTTCCCTTTGATAACTATTTAAAAATTCTAAAAACAAAAACACAAGAGAATTGAGCTGAGTTGGTGAATTATCCAGATATATTGGTATACAAATTTTGGAGCTCGCCAAAAAAAAATTTTTTTTTTTAAAGTTCAACTTATTTACCAATCACTTTTTGTTCTTTTAGAACACTTACAAGCCAATGTATTTCCTATGTTTATTCAAAGCAACGTAATTGCTGTTTACTGCCTAAAAATGAACTTGAATTTATAGAGGCCTGGTGCTACTATTTATATTCAAAGATAGAAGCGTTGTACAAATACTCACTAAGAAACTGATTAAATGCATCCACAATGAACTGATAGTTAAATGTAACTTTATTCACAATAGCTGACAAACAACTTGTACAAGAATGAACTACCATTTGCGATTGTTGAAGTATTAACTTCATTGAATCTTCTTCTAAGTCAGCTAAAAATTTCTGATTAGGGTGGTCCATTAAAGGTACAACAAGTTCCAATAACTTACTAACTTGCTGAATAACAACTAAATCCTGAGCACAACTAATTTTTGAACACAAGTATGGTTGGAGACTTGTTGCATGCGGTATCAAGAGATTGGGTTTTACTTTACAAAATAGATTCAAAGTCATTAAACAAGGCACTAGTGTATTTGTGTCAGATTTAAACTCAGGCTTTAAAAGAGTTTGAAATAAACAGTCTACAAGTTGCTGACATGCAGTTATAGTATTGCTGCGAACAGTTTGAACTTTGTCTTCTAAGAGCTAAAATAGAATAGGTTTTCTATATTAACAGAGAAATTCTTCTTCTAATAAGATAAATAGCTGTACAAAATACAAGTAACAAAGTAAAAACAAATCTTCAATTCTACATAATTTAAAAACCACTCTTATTCAATTTGGTAAAAAGCAGAAAAACCTTTACTTTTTACAGGAATTTGTGCAGATATTTCTTCCCCTTTTTTAAAAACACAATATATTTAGAAAGAATATAGTTTTTTTGCGCTCGTTTATTAAATCATAAAGTTATTTTAAGAAGTATCTAGTTCTAATTGGTTGCTGAAAATATGTGTTTTGAAAACTGCAGAGCGTGCGAAAAGAAAATTATGCTAGTGAAATTTTAATAATAAAAAGTTATATATCATTAATAATAAAAAAAAGATATAAAAATATAAAAATAAAATTATATGATATTATTATTATTCAATAATGGCTTGGCTTTTCGGAGTATAAAACTCCTTCATTTTGTAAAATATACTGAATCTTCTCATCCCAATAAGAACCAAATCATTAAAAGTGGCCACAACATCTGATTGTCAAAAGGCTTAAATTGGCCACACTAGTGAGGTAAATTACACATAAATTAAGCATATTGATTGGTTAAACAAATTATTTCATAATAAAATCATAATATGTATGTTAACCGACAATATTTATACAACTAACTGATGTTTGGTTTCATATGAGTTCAATGAATTCAAAAGCTAGAAAAACTTAAATTTAATTAAAGCTTTATGGTTAACTTTAACAATCTCAGACGTACAGCTAAACAATCTCAATTCAAAACTAGAGTATAAACAATGAGTATAGGGCTATGTCAGGTGTTTTTCTACCTTAAAATTCATTCAGCAGGTATATCACCTGTCTGCAGTCTTGAAATACCTAACCCTTAAAAAAATACTGTTGGCTTGAATCAACTAACAGCAGTTTTTGTAACAACACTATCAAAAATCTATGCCAGAATGTTTCACTTACAATGACTAACTGATATAAATTTAAAAAAAAAAGATTTCATTTTCCAGTACACTTCTCAGTGCAATTTTTCTTTGACAATTGCAATTTAAAACTAAAGAGGAATGGGTAATACTTATTAATCAAATTGAATTTAACAGAAATGAAAATGCTTTAAACACGTAGTTTAGCTAATATTTGACAAACATTTATTGCTGAAAATTTGCTGCACAATCTTTAGCTGGGCCAACCAAAAGTAGATGTCTGTAGCCCAATCAATTGTATAAAAAAAAAATTAAATTTAACATTTGCTTTTTTAAAATTTCATCAGATACTTCTTTAAAACGCAAAACTTGCTACAGAAATTAAACAAAGGAGATGACTGAGTTTGCCAGATGACTGACTGAGTTAAAACGCATATTAATGTATAATAAAAACAAGTTTTGCTCTTAACTACATCTTCTCCACGAAGAAAAATTTTATTTCTTTACGATGATTTTAAATTACTCTTAGATGACTTTTACATTTTAAATATTTTTGGAATGTTACAAAAATAAAGAAATCTAATGTTAATAATAATATGATTGCTACAACATCCACAAAACTTTAACGTAAATTTTGATTAATGTGGTAGTCATGAAGGCATAAACCTTTCAATGTTAAAAAAAAAAATCGTCAGATAACTGGTAACAAAATTACAACTTAACTAATAAATTTTTTTTTGTTTTTTTCAAATGAAATTACTCAAATAAATACTCACATTTTCCAACAAGATCTCCAGCCATTCGAAGCCAGTATTTTTACAAAGAGAAGCTACTTTCGTAATATTACAAGCTTTTGTGTACAATTCTGATGATGACTTTGGTACGTTTGCTACAGGTTGAAACCACATCACACGAAAAACCTCCGTTACCAGTTTCTAAAAAATGTGTAATGATTCACTTGCTGAGAATTGAACTAGGTAAAATAAGAATTTTTATCAAAAATGAATTCTTTCTCTTCTTTGAACACCACTCAGTCCACCCCCTACTCCCCATACCTTACAATTAAAATTTCATAGCCACCCGTTATATAAATTTATTTTATTTAGGTGTTACTCAATTTAGGTGTTATTTAATATTTAATATGACTCTTACTCTAAAAATTGAACCTCAAGAAACAAACTTGTGTCTGTATATTTATTAGGTTTATGTTTTTGTTATTACAAAATTGCAAATAATAAAATAAAATAGAAAATTTTCACAAGAGGATAATAATGCCATGATTATAAATAAAATTTTGTCTTCAAAATCAGTCAAGTTGTTACCATTAAAATGTATAACACTTTTATTCAGTTATCTACACACGAAACACTCAAAAAACACTTTTATGCCATGTCCTTGCAAACTCTTAAAAGTAATATGATAATTAATTACACTCATTCAAAGACCTTAAAAAAGAAAACAAAATTAATTCAATAAACCAAGACTATTGTACCTTTATCCCTATTTCATCTTCCACTCTTCTGACAATCTTTGCACAAATTTCTGGAATATGCTCAAAGCCAGGATGTTCAATACAAATATCTCGCAAAATTTTAATAACCCTCTTCCTCACGCTTATTCCTGTGTCAAGTAGACGTGCAATAATCATGTTGTAATATTGCTTGATTAACTCAGGTGATTTAAGTACAAACTGACCGATCAAATCGATGGCAGCTTCACGAACATTTGTTGAAGGGTCTAAAAGTCGGCCATGTACACCAGCTTCTATCTCTTCCTTAAACACAAAATTTAAATGAGCACTCTCAGTATCAGGTTTTATATCTTCATAGCATTCATAAACAATAAATATAGATTTACAGCGGAAATTGACTTAAGGTAACAGTTTATCTACTTAAG